>JAAFCE010008833.1:32893839-33088149 GCA_013389805.1 Trigoniulus corallinus | reverse complement strand
ATGGCTAGTCACATGCAGGTAGCCCATTGTACATTGGATGACTCATATGCAGGTGACCAATTGCCCAATGATGATGGCTAGTCACATGCAGGTAGCCCATTGTACATTGGTGATGAATCACACTCACATGCTGCTGAGTGGCATTTTTAGGCATTTGTGGCAGTAAAATAGAAAAAAGGCATTTATTGTGGAAAATGATGAAAATAGGCATTTTTAGGCATTTATGGCATTTTGCCTGAACTTCCGGGCTGTAGTTATCATTAATTAAAAAAGGTTGACTCATTCAATTTAATTTTATGAAAGATGAATTTAGATTACAGCAAAGGTGAATATTTAAAAAACAATTTTGCCTATTCCCTCACTAAATATTTGAGATACATGTTTAACAAACCAGCTACTTTTGTTTACCACATTTTTGCAATTATTTTTTCCCAGCCAGACATGACTAAAAAAGTTGCTGTCCCGTCTGTGGTAGGGTCAGCAGTGGTATAGCTATTTTCCTCCAGACGTCTGGGAGGAGTAAGCATCTCCAAAAAGAGGTGCCTGCACTAGGCTTAAGGGTCAAAAACATGAGATTCTGTAAATGTGCGATTTTTATTCAAAATCTGTCTGAGGAGGGGGAGGGCCAACTGCTGTTTTCCTGCATTCAGCTTCTTTAGTGTCAGACACCGATATGACGAAAGCGAGAAAAAACAAAGCTACAGAGGGAGACAAGGACCTGCCTCGGTAACGCAAAAGGTAGCGTGCTCGACTTAGTACGCTAGTGGTTCCAGGTTCGATGCTGGAGAAATGCAGCTCGTTGGCTTCCTTTGGCTTCCCGAGTGCGCCATCTTTCGGATGAGGAGTAAAACCGAGGTCCCGTGCGGTGCACGATGGCAGTTCCACGTAAAAGAACCCTCTCTACTATGCAACAGGCGGATGAGACAAAATTCTTTGGTGAAGGAGCTCGCCCCCCCCCCCTTTTTTGGTTTTTCGTGTTATTGTGACCAGTCCTCAACAAAAGATTCGCCACCACTGTCCTAGGCCCTTTTCGTTGTTCTACGATAAGTAGATACCCTTCGTGCCTGACAGGTTATTGGTCTCAGAAATGTCGCAATACTTAACTGCCTTTTGATTTATAACAAGAGGATGGGGGAGGGGGGCTAAAATCGTCACACTATCTGTTAAAATTCATCGCTAAATTTGCCAGTAACTTAAAAGTAAAAACATTTTAAGGTTATATGTCACAGAAACAGAAATTGTGATTGCAGGTACCCGGTACACGTTTATAAAAAGTTACTTTTATTAAATCATGCTGTCCAGGCCGAGTATGGGTCACCGTGTTTAAACCAACAATTCCACGCAATTAAATCCGTAACTCAAAAACCAACTTGACCTTGTAAAGCAATAATTTAGCAACTTGGACAGCTTGTAAAGCGGCGTGTTAAAACCATTATTTATCGTATGATTACAATCTTTCTTTTAAGCTGGTTTAGACCCAAAATAAATCATTTCAGAAGTAAAGCTTATACATATCATTTGTTAGAGAAAATACGAGTCTAAAGCGTGTAGTGTATTGTTTGCTTGTTGTCATCATACACGAGATGTTGTCAACAATTTCTCAACAGACATATTTCAAGCTCTGCAACAAACAATATTCTTAATATTACAAATACAAAAACTTCAATAAATCAGTTATTAAATAAGGTTTAACTGCTAGGACACATTATAGACAAAAATCTATACCTAGTTACTATCGTTACAGCCAACCCATACATGAAGTAAGAAATCAATCCCGTTACGGGACAAAATACAATATGGCTTCCGCATAAAAACAAACAACCTACCACATTTTCATGAAGAGTTGTGGACCAATTTTCAACGCTGACACTCCCTCACTCCCCATTATTTGACACACTGATACAATATTTCAACATCTTTATGAAACAAAAAACAACACAATAGTAATTATAATACCAATTTCAAACACGGTGCAGAGTAGGTAACTATTCCAATATCTTCACTTTTTCCCGCATCATCAATATGGTCGCCTTTAGGTGTCATCATCATCATATCATCATTCTGATGTTGTTAGTTATCCCACCTCCCATGCCTGAGACCCTTACCTGTGAATTACAATGAATCACAAGTTAGGGTCTCAGGGAATGGGAAACAGGTAGATTAATAAAAGATGAATTTGGCGCCCGAATCTGAGATATTAACAAGAAAAAAAAAAGAGGTTAGAATTGCGAGAAAGAAAGGGGCAAAAGGGCTATTACGTTAATAATAATAATAACATCAACGAGTGGCGTGTAACAAGGAAGTTTGATGCCTGAGGCCCCTCAAAATAAAAGAAAGATCAAATTACAATTTTTCTCAGACCACGTTTGTCATAAAAACAACTGCAATCAGATGAACAAGAAGGATATTGACTACTTGCCACGCAAGAGCAGCAAATATTTAAAGACCTAACATGCAAGAGGACAGAAATTTTTTTTTGTAATCATTGGGTTAAAGAGCCTCTTTAGAAATAGAGGGTCCTATTTTTATTTCGTGTCACCCACCCTTAGTTATGGTCCGGTCCCATTGTGAGGTTAAGAATGGCTACTTACAACTAACCAGGTAAAGAAACGCAGATGATGAACACGGCTTTCTGATAGTACCTTGATAACTTTACAGTTCACAATGTAGCACACTATCGCAACACCGAAGGATAAGATAAATATCCCCAAAAATGCTAGTCAGGATTCAAAAGTCCCGGTAAAACAGCTTATTTAGCTTAAGATGCACTTTTGAGTTCACTGAAAACGTCAGTTTGGCACAAGCCAACAATCAGTTTCCCCCCCACACGTGCACAATCACATACTCAAGTTATGACAAGCTGTTCACTTTGCAAGTGGAGGGGTTATGTGTACATTTAATATAGTCACAAACATTTCAAGATACCGAATTAATAAAATTACTTCTTATTCCTGAAAAACAAATAAAAAAATTTGCTTATCACCGCAGTTGACGGAACTCACAGTAAGTTGCACCTTCATTGTTACAGCCTTGAGAACAAAAAGGTCACTCTAACCCATTCTTGCAGTGCCACACAACGCCAACCATAAACTCAGAAAATTATTGGTCAGTGTAATAGTCTGATTAAATCTGTTTATCAAGTTAGTAATAAAAATGCCACAATCTTTCATTATCAACCTTGCCCCCCCCCCCCCCCCCCACATTCTCACCGGGTGCTCGTTCATGTTTGGGGTGATTAAGGCATCTCCTCCCTTATTCAAAGTCCAAATAAAGCTATTAACCGTCCTTGAGGGTTCACTGGGGTAAGTACAAAACAACTGCTGTCCAAACCCTTTACAAAGCACGCTTATAATTTCTTACCTCAAGTCAAGAAAAGTGGCCTGTACACTTGTTTATTATTTAACGTCAGCTCTGAAGGCTATCTACCGACGCCAAGAGTGAGTGAACTCCTGCACCCGGATCTTTCCTATAAACAGGATTCTTGCAGATTGCATCTTACGTATACAAGGCAACTTCTAACCCCTTTTTCCGCCTATAGCAGGGTGGGGTACCCATCTTGTTTCTCTGAATGGACACAAGGGTGATATGTTGGACGGTGTTTACCCGCAGCCGGCTGCCGACAAAAGCTGCAACTCCTATCATTATTTATCGTCGGTCTACCGTTTGTTGGTATCTTACGTATAACACGGAATAATTTAAACCTATTCAAAAGGCTTAATAAACGGAGACCACAAATATCCGCTGCCAGTTCTGGACGTACTTTGTCCTTATTTCAACAAACTTTATAGACATCTGAATTTCTACGATAGGACATCGCGACAGCTTATGAGCAATTAAACTTGAAATTACAAAAAAATAAATAACAATCCATCCTCGCTGCAGATACTTAAAACAGTAAGGGTTAAGAAGGGTTACGTCAAACCAAAACACTAAAGGCTCACTTGTACGGGATAAGTGATTGGTAGGATATGATAAAAGGGTACGAAACAAAGGGTTGAATCTACAAAATGACGAATTATTACCCGTCCTGAAATCAGTTTACTAACACTATGGCAGATTCCAGGCAATCGTCCGCAAATGAAAGAACAGCTGCAATAACATCTAATATGAACGCTATTGACCCTTTAGTCATTCAACGACGGTTCAACCACACAAAAAAAAATTATTTTCACACCTTTAAGAAATTTTAATACAAAGAAATGAGGGCATTCGTTGAAGGAGCATGTTATTTTATTGGACAGATGGTCGGGTGGTCGGTCATTTGGCTCCCAAACCACGAATTTGAATACCATGATACACAGCCAGTATTATTAGAGCCTTAGAACGTTCAAAGTTCTTGGTTGGGCAACTCTGAAAAACATGACTATACCAATCACCCACACGTACCCTTACAATGCATTTCACATAAAATTTCGAAGAGAACGGGGTTTGGATTACATGGGTATTTAACATCGACCTCTTGACTGTTAAAGGTTATTGACCGACGCCAGAGGGTGCGAGCTCCTACACCTGGGAAATATTGCTGATCTACGCTTTATATTTTACTCCCTGTGAAAAGGGTTCCTTTTGACATGCAGGTGACATCCGACACACACCACACGGAGCAGCGACTTCACTCATCTGCCAGAAGGCTCACTTGAAACTTCCCTCTCGCCCGACCGAACAACGGGGGTGGGGGGTAGAGAGGAAAGACACAGGGAACCCATGGATGAACCGGCGAATTTTACATTAATGGTAGCTGACGATCTAATACTATAGCTCTTTTAAAGACTACATCAGAGATATATCCACTGCCAATTTGGCCTATCACGGCTGCTTGCAGTGTATTCAACTAGAACTACGGTATATTGGACCATACATTACCCTGTCCATTCCCCTGTATCAGAATTCTTAAACGGGATACTTGCATGACAGTTCATGAAAATAAACAAATTGAGATCCTCTACCCTGCGGTGCCTTTTAACAGCTGGGGCTCATGAGGTATGAAGGGCCCTAAATAAATTACAGTAATAGGGCCTACCTTGCCGGATCGCATTTTATTTTGATCCCCAACAATACCACACTGTTTCAAAGAAAACTGCCCAAAAGCGGTCAGTGGTTCCGTCACTTATGTCAGAAACAACGTAAAAGTCACGATTTCGAACTTGTGTGTGCTCGGATCATAAACCCTGAACAGATTTGACAAAATTTCCAGTTTTTAAAATTTTTGTTTTTCTGGATAGACACATGGGCGGTACTTTTACGCAACTTCCCCTACATTTATTTATTTGTCGGCCTATTAAAACAGTTTATTGACTGCGCTCAGCTTTTTACGTCATAAGGAATCGCAAAGGGAAGCTTAAACCGATATCATAGAGACTACATCCGTTTCGGTGATCTGACCGTTGACCATGTGTTGTTGTCTTCTGTTGGTATGATGATTAGGTACCTCGTTGGAAGGATGGCTGTGTTCTAATGGTCTGTGGTGGCCGTCCTCATGAATTACCAGTAACAACAGGGTGCTGGTTAGGGCACTCCACCGACGCAACTCTAGGGGGTGAGCAACTACCAGCATCTACCAGTTACATAGTAGAGAGGATTCTATTACGTGAAAATGACATCGCACATCACACGGGGCCACGGAAGGCGCACTTGGGACCTGTCTGTCGTCCGAAAGAAGTCAGCCCGCCTTTATCCCTTATCGAATCGGGAACCATTGATGCAGTAACCGAGCACCCTATCCTCTGCTGTACCACAGAAGTAGTCAAACAACCAATAACACACAACGAACAAATAAATAGAAACGATTAAAAATTTCCTGCTAGCAGATCAGTTTGGTCAATGTATGTTTTGAGTGCAAATCGTTTGTTACCTATTTGCTTTTATCCAATTAACCAAAAAACGCACCTGTACAAAACCCTATTCTGGTAACTACATTTCTTCTTTCTGTACCAAAATCCAGAATCTTCATTTGGCAACACAAAGATTTTGAAATTCAGCATCAGGTTATCAGTAGTCATCCATTGGACACTTAAAGCGTCACTTGGGTCTATTGATAACCTTATTCCATCATTTCCGTCAAATTTTTATTAGTGGGACATGAAATAGTCTTAACTTCTCATTATATGCGATGACCTTTGAAAGCAAATACCGGCATGCACTTGTGAGGTGCGAGATATATTTATAGCAAATTATATTACATCATTTACACCTAACCATGCTGACCTACACGTATATTTCACTCCATGTAGAAAGGGTTGCAGTGGTGACATTGCACACATCAAATACGACCATTTTACCTCCCATGGGACGGAAGGCACAACACAGAGTTTCCCATCCCTTCTGGGAGCGGCTTAATGCGTTGGACACACACCAGTTCTCGTCTGATCACTGAGGTTAAGCAACGCAACCTCAGCTAGCAATGACATGGGTGACTGCTTGGGAAAACTACGTACCGTTAATAGCCAAAAATCGTCGCATTAGTATAGTGTCTGTGCAGTCTCTGCATTGCAGTGGACGGGGCCCTAATGAGCTTGTAGCTGAAGGGCCCTAAAACACCAACGAACCAAACAGAACCCATCCCTTCTCTCGGCCGCAAAAGAAATTAACCATTGTATTTCGACCAGGCTCGAACCTAGGAATCAAGAAGCTCAGAATAAAAAAAACGCTTGTACTACGTACGCAATAAAAAACTCCATCATAATAAAATAGGTACTCGCATCAGGTTTTGCACTGCTTCCTCGAAGTGACCATAAAGTCAGCCATCTTTTCACGGACGATTAGGTGTGACCTAGGGAAAGTTAGCAAGTTGTACAGTTCTCCTTATACGATGTAGTTTTTAACTATACAACCTACTACCTCACGCCAGGACACACTCCAGGTAAATGAAGGTGTGAACCTATTATCCAGAAATTTCCGTAAACAATATAAAGACAAAGAGAGAGAGAGAGGCAGAGAGAGATAGAGATGGCTTTTTTCGCATAGAGTATTGCGGAGAATTAGGTCAGGGTTTGGTAAAATCGACTGTCGGCCCATTTTCAGAGATTTGGTGCCGTCGATACATACATTTCACCTAGAAACCCGTCAAGCGATGGTCAACAATTAAAGAGCAACCGGTGACAATAATAACACGATGAAAAGTTGATGGTTGGTGAAGTAATGCCTTGTCTTCCAACAGATACTCGACGTCTTGGTCAAATCGTCGTAAGACCCGTCAAAGCGAGCTTGTGGATACCCTTTCGTTTTTGAACACAAGTTCGGATCAACGGGTTTACAAAGATTGACATATGTTACATTGCACTTCCTCATTTTTCTAGTGTTGCAAAGAAGAAAAACCAAAAAAAAAAAAAAAACAGTTGCCACAGATGAGATGGACTCATGGATAACATCGCATTTGGATGCAACACCTGTCCTACATGTATCTTTTACATAACATACAACACATGATGATGATGATGGGGCATTAGTGGCCAACAGCTGGCAGCAGCAAACATCGCACAACGTTGTAATTCACTGCAAATCACTACATGCTTCGTGACACGGCAAGAAAAAAAATACTGCTTCCTCTCGGCACTCTCACCAAAACATAAAACAACACTGTCCTCTCCATAAAGAGACTGGGCAGAGCTGCTAATAAAAATAAGAGATAGATCCACCTGGAGGACAAGAATGTCACGCGAAACAATTTGACTTCTCAAGATCAACAACAACAACAACGACGACGAGAGTTCAACCAATTCGTAGGCATTATCAACTATCTATAAAACATGCATGCAAACACACTAAAGTGGACAGGTGCTCGTCACAGCCGCGGCGCAAGAAAGCAGTTATTTACTTTTTTATCGCCAAGAAATGGCCACAAGAGCAAGCAAGTCAGCAGCAGCAGCAGACGCACGATGAAACAACTCGAATAGTGAAACCTCCTCTTTCTCAGGATAATGCTCCCAAAAAAAGGTCATAGTACCACACGTAACAACAACTAGTGAAAATAATAAGACATTTTATAGGCGAGAAATGCGTGTGTGGGTGGGGTAGGAGAAATCAGCAAAAAGCTCCAAAAACCCCGGCACGCCATAGACTGACAATATTACCTAAAAACATGGAGCCAAAAAAAGTACAACATTTATCCCATCAACAACGAATGAATTTCAGATGTCTCATCAGGAAAATACAAGTTAAAAAATAGATGGCGGTGGTCATCATTGCCTAATCCGTTTCCCGCCAATGACTCACGGACAGATGAACCCCTGAATCGGAGACAGAATTCGACAGCATAGGACGACAACTGAATAAAAAGGGGATACTAAGTAACAATCGATCATGTGGTGGTTGGAATGCTGATCAGATGTCACAGCCCTTGGAGATTTCTTACCCTCCGTCCCGGGACGTCCATTCCATCCATACAGCATGCAAACATTCAGTGTACCTGAATAATTCACATTTCGCAAAATCCTAAGTAACCCATTTAACAGCACTTATGATCGGATTGCATACCCATGAGTCCCAAATGTCCAAAATTGGTAAGAAAAGCAAAACGAACCTACAGAACCTGCCGGAACAGGAAGACAGAAATCACGGAAGTAGAATTATAGACAAAAACGGCAGGAAGGGAGAGGGGTGATACTACCAGGAAGTCACAGTCAGAAATTTGAATATAGGTTGGCTGTCGTCCCTTATGACGTGAAACAGAGAAGTACTGTTCTGGACAATTCTGGCCCAGAGATCCAGGGGCTCTCAGTACAATAAGCAACCAATTACAGAAATTAAACAAACCTTCAATGGCTGTTACTATTATTCAATTTCGTTCCTTTTCTTGCAATTTTCACATCCTCAGTGATTTCTTTTTCGGAAAAGACCGTGTTTCATTTACAAAAAAAATAATAACAACAACGAGTATTTACAAGAGAAATATCCCTTTTCAAGTGCGCGAAACTCATTTTCTCAACAAAAGCCCTAACCGTTGAGTCATTTTTATCCTTTTCACCTCTTTCTTTCTCACTCTCCTTTCCAAAAGCATTTCCCACATCAGTCAACAGAATGGGACATCCCTGATGTAGGCAATCAATCAATAATGCTTTACGACACAAACACATGCAAATCTACTACATTCCACTCCTCGTCACTTTCATAACCCGGTTTTTTTTTTAGAGGGTACAGCATAAAACAACACAACCAATAAACACAATGCTGACTGCAATGGCATGCGGTCATTTCATTAACATGCCAGACTGAATTTTTTAAAACTTACATACTGTACATAAAAAAAACCTTTTATCCCTCTCTTTTTTGTCCCGCTCTCCGAGTCTGATACGACGTTCAGAAACGTTAAACCTTTTTTTTTCTCGAAAATAAAAAAAAAATATTGAATCGCAGCTGCCTCTCAACAAAATGCTAATTACATGTCAAAGAGGTTGTAGTAGTACTACTACTACTACTATTACTACTAGTAGTAGCTAACGCTGTTGCCAGACGCATGGTGCGCTCAGGAGGTTTTCTTGGTACTCCCGCTCCATCACCCGCCAAAAAATCCAACCATCCCTGTTCGATCGGAGAAAGAGCCATCTTCTGGAATGGAGGAAAGCAGGGAAGGATGATCCAACATTTCTCTCTCTCTCTTCATTCAATTTCAGCCATGTCTAACAAACCGCGCCAAACAGGCCTGCCTAACTCATCGACAGTCACATTTCTAACTGGATGACAATAGATGGCGCTCAACAACTCAATTCTTATCACATCCATTTTATCGCACGACAAGATAAAAAATATCCATTATCTCTGGCATTAGTGACAGTTTCGCCTTAAATGCAATCAAACAGTCCTAAGGAAGAGGGACCATTCTTCGGATATAGGGTGCGAGGATTTTTCTGCAGGAAAATAGATCAAGTAGAGCGAGAGAAAGAATGTATCTGGAAACACGAGATATATGAAGGGGGCCGAACAAAATAATGAGAAATGTAAGATTGGGAGAGGGAAGAATCAATTGAAGAGGCCAAAAGAGAGATGGGGAGGATAAAGGCGGAAGGGTACACACAAATTTAACTCGGCCACACCCAAAAAAGCTTGTGAAAGCACAAGTGAAAGGTGACACGTGGTAGGTAACATCACCTAAATACCCATAAAAAAACCATTTCTCCTACCCATATAGAGGTGCCAAAAAAAAAACCACCTTTCCACCGCCGCTGATGGTCAGAAGGGGAGAAAAAAAAAGGCAAACACCACTTTGAATAGACAAGTTAAAGGACTACTCCCCACACTTCTGAGGGGAGCGGTGGAGAAAAGAGAGGGAGGGACAGAAGGGAGAAAGAAAAAAACTAGGGTAGGAAAATTACAGCTCATTGGATTTTCATGTGGAGTAAAACCAGTGGCTAACCTACCTAATTTAATAAGTTCTACAACCTGTAGGGCACAAATAGGATGATTTGACAGTGACGTTGTCGGTACAAGACAGGTGTATAGAAAAATAGCTTTACCACATGCCTGCTTTTAGGGTGAATTTACCTGAGTACATGTCCATCTAGTGGGGGGACGGACGGTAGTTCTGTCAACAAAACTCCTCCTTTATCTGCAGGGGAGAAGAGAGAACTGAGGGTGGGGAAAAAATGAGGTTTTGGTTTGCTGACCATGCTGACCATAAATTACAGCTTTTCGTCTTTTATTTCTTCATAGGTCCATTCAACATTCTCCGAGGTCCCCTTTTCAGTTATTCCTCCTCCCTCTTTTTCTTCTTCTTGCCGAAATCTTTACTGCGAAACATTTAAAGGCCTATAATAATACCACAAGAAGGGATTCTATACGGTCAATTGACTAGTAATGAAAAATAATGGACGTTTTAACGCGGCATTTCCCCGCTAAATCCAGGTCATTATGTAACTTCAAACCCTAATAGGCCAAGCAGGAAGTAACAAATCTATGGATATAGTGACGTGCGATGCAGCAATCCACACGTAATTATTAATTATACTAGAGGTCTGTCATACGGTATCTAGCCTTGAAATCCTGTGTCGTAGCCACACTCTGTGCCTCCCCACACTATAACGTTGCACATTTGCTCATCACTCACAAGCAAGACATTTTAATAAGACATTTTTGAACACTGGACACAACAGACTTACAGTCCTTCACGGTGCCCGTCATGGAAAGAAAGAAAACAAGAATAACAGTGGTAGTACCATCATGTCCTCACAGCAGAGAATTGAACTCAGTCCGTCTTCAGAAATGTCCCATTTCTTTTTTCTTCTCTCCAATTCTAATAACCCTTCTACCGGTCCAAGCTGCCCGTTTTTCGTCTCCTTCTTCTCTTCTTTTTTCCTGATTACACATTTCCATTTCTACTACAACAACAACCGAAACTAGGAGGGAGGGGTGCTATCAGCGCCCGACATGACGGGAAAAGTGTTAGGCGAAGAAGATCCGAGATCACAAAATTATTTGTAAGATTTAATTCGAACATTTCGGTAGCACCACTTCAAGCAGATCAATTTTTATTAATACTGTATTGGCTATTTATAAATGAGCACTACCTGTCATTAATCGCTACTAATACGTACAATTTTAAAGGGGGGGGCAAGTAAATTAATATTATCAAGCACATAACTTCGGCATACAGCAGGCAACTATTACAATGCAGACGAGAAGTTCAAAAGGCGATACTATGCTACGGAAGTGGTCTGTCCAACTACATACAAACCAAAAATAAGGAAGTTAATTTAGCACGTTTCCTTTGATTGACCTCTAGGTTTTCCTCTGAACACGCAGGAAAGTGTGAATTCTTACCGTAGCAGCCCAAACAAAACTTTTGTGATGGTTATTTACTTCAACACGATATCACAACATCTTGTACGGGCAGGGCCAAGGAACTTCAGTTGCTGAGTCCAGTGCAAAATGAAAATACTGGACACCCCTTCGCTTTCAAGTCAGTCGCAAACACCGCTCGTATTTCCTATTTTCGTGCGCATGCTCAATTGCCATTTGTCATATAATTCAATTTTATACCAACAGCAGGTACCCGTGCAATTGCACTTGTCGCACTTGATTCACAAATAGTTTTTACCAATCGACAAGCTTCAGGACAGGCCTTGCGATGTTAGGAGACTAGAATATGGCAAACTCTTCACAAACTCCTTTCACTTTTCATTTAACAGTTTTCTGAAGTGCCCCGATGATGGACGTTTTCAGGACATTTAATTACCTATGCAAAAGGTTATCGAGAATATCGAAAACACCACATGGGAACCACGGTTTGGTTTCCCCATCCTAGAATTCAATATTGGAAGTGAGCACCATGAGCCCAATAATCAGGCGCAGTACCTAACGGGATGACCATTTTCCCCCCAGATAACCTGCATCGAAAATTCCATTACATTGGTCAAAATGGGTGCTCTATTACACAGAATATGCCTTATCCAGGAGTTGAGGACAAGAAAAAGTTTCAAATATCAGAACGGGGACAACCGTTTATGACAGTGACCTAATATCACAATGGTGAGAATGAAGACAGTCGACCCAAGTGCAGACAAGTCAATTTATGCCGTAGCTTGAAAGGTCATAATATGTCCGTTAACGGTGGGTCCTATAAATATCACGCTGTTAAGCCTCAAAGAAGACCTTAACTCAACGACAGGGCTTCATATAAACCGATTAGGTGCCGGTTCAAGAAGATCCTGATATATTACCAGGCTCCAAAAATTTTTTATTTATTTCTGGCTTGTGGCACCACTTATCACTATGCCAAATTTGAGACCGTAACCACAATCAATTTAATTGAATTCACCAGACTAAATTCCACCCAGCAAATTGTTAGTCAACACAATATTTGAACTGTCCACATCAGTGACAGTCATTCGTATGTGGTCAACTGCTGACCTGATGTAACCAGTCACCACTAACATATCAGTCCTGTCTTAGGATATACATAACAAGTCCAGGGAGAGGAAAACGAGGAAAGTGAAGGTTCCAGTTGCAATTCACAAGCAGTCAATACATTCCAGATTGGCAATTTTAAAGGTTCCTATTCAGATCTCCATCTACTTACAGATAAGTTGTGCAGTCAGTCTTGTTTGAGGACAACCAATTTTTGTCAATTCCAGAATTTCACAAAAATTCTTTTCTGCTTCAAACATACGCTAACACTCACCCTAAAGTATTCCAGCATGAATTAGTATTTCAGTTTCACTGACAACTAGCGCAGTCAGAAAAAGGGTTTAGATGACAAGAACTCTTAGTAGATTCAGTTTTGATCCCAGCAGATGTTGATTGCTTGCCCCGCAGATGTTAAATCTCCCTCTTATATTCTGGTGTCGGTGTGCAGAGCAGTAGCAGTAGAGATCTGACGTTAAATAACTCAACTACAGTTAACAGCCAATCAGTGACTGAAATGATTATCTCCACAGGTTATTGATAGGAGAGGCCTAATGAGTATTTAAACCGAAGGTAGCTGAAAGGTAAACATCCCGTATGCCGCAAGAATGCTAACACTACAATAGGGGGTAGGGCTAATAAGCACCACCTACGTTTAGGGCAGAGTTCAGTTCTCTGCACTAATGCTGTTAGACTTTTTTATATTCCATTAACAGAACCGTCTTCCGTTAATCGGAAATTAAGTTCAATCCGGACCCGAACACGATAACTTTTGACCTCGACTACAAATCTATCAAATGGTGAGGGAGGAGCACATTTTATATCAATTATTAATTATCACTTTAAACATGAATAATATCGTAGAATTAAAATGGTTCTTTTGTCGAAACAAATCCCTGCAGTTGTTGGAGCAAAAGACCGCTTTCACTTACCGGGAAAATGGTTAAACATAGTCCTTATGATCCCGGAAAAAATTAAAATGCATCTAAATCAAATTTTTACATGGTAACACTTTTTGAAAGTGTTTTTTTTTTTTAGCATACTACCAACCTTTTTTATTGAAATGACGAAACAGCCCGTTACATTACGAAGGACCAATGACACTCTTCGATGTAATGGAACTACCTTAGGGCAGTTTATTAACCAACAGCTTCTACCAACTGTCGAGTTGATAGTAACGATGATGGCTGGTGTTTTACCTGTATTCCTAATTAAATATTCAAGGATCCTAGGGACAACAGAAGGCTCCCTGTTCAAAACCACTGGTCTAATTCGATTTGGAGTCTCTAAATTGCATGAACCGTGAATAAAGTTGTTATGCTAACATCACCATACGAGTTAAGAAGCTTATGGACCTCAGTGCTACGGCCTGATGGTCATTACTGCCATTCAAGTACTGTAGTTTGGTGAAAAAAACCTGAATTTTACCACCAACATTCGGTCATTCTAGTAAGGCCATCACTAAGCCCAGTGGCACGTTTCATTAAAACTAGCTCTAAAAAAAACTATAATGCATGCCAATAATTAAGCAATGATTTTCTTTTTATCCAGTACCTTTTTTACTCACGAAGAAAATATAGAGGACCACCCCTTCGGTCCTGCGCAAACGTCCGAACCCTAATCTCGAAAATCTTCATCAAGGATGCCATCAGTGCGACGCATAATTACAATGTAATTGGTGTCTTACAGACGACGGGGGTCTCTAGAGATGACCTAGGACCACCTAATGTCGAACGAAGTCAACTAAACAAATGGAACCTGAAGTAGTTCTGAGTACTCCAAAGTTAAACTCAGGCATTGATACAATTGAAGGACAACCTCTAAATCTCTTCCGCCTTTCAGTATTTCCAAAAATCACAGGGTTGGGTCCCCGCCAGTTAGAAGAAAAACAACAAACAGAAGCAGAAAGACCAATACGGAAGGTAGAAACAGGATGCAGCGAGTGTCTCATGCTACCCCGGAACTCATAGGGGAATTTTAACAGCTACTAGAGCTTTTTAAAAATAAGCTTAAATATTTACTCTCAACAATTAACTGAATGAGTAGCATACATCTGCTCATGTACGAGTGCTGACTGACAGTGAACCAGGAAGAAGACGAGACCAAAGGCAATCCATGGCAGTTCATGGTTGATTATTGCCTTCGGGTTTCACGTGAACAACTGACTTGTATACAAACTAGGAATTAACAAACATTTCGGAATTTTATGGAAGATTCCAAGGTCACATACACACGCACCAACATCTGTATACAATCTGTATTAGGCGTCCTTTATTCCAGCATAGCCTAGTTTTTATATGAACACTACTGAAGTTCTTACATATAGTAAGCAAGATAGTATTTACGCATTTCCATAAAATTAATCACTGATCTTCTCAAGTAAAAAAACAACTCCTAACCCCTTTTCCCGCCTATGGCAGGGTCGGGTACCCATTTGTCTCTCTGAATGGACTCTGAATTGTACCCATTTGTCTCTCTGAATTGTCTCTCCTCCCTCACAATGTTTTTCTGCAGCCGGTTGCCGGCCAAAGCTGCACCCCTATGCTTATTTATCGTCGGTCTAGTGTTCGTTGGGGAATGCTACCGACGCCAAGGGGGGGGGGGCGAGCTCCTGCATCTGGAAATTTTGCCTCATCTACCCATTTCGTAGTAGAGAGGGTTCTTTTACGTGCAAGTGCCATCGTACACCCACACGGGACCTCGGTTTTACTTCTCATCCGAAAGAAGGCACACTCGCGGCCTCTCTCTCGCCCGAAAGAAGCCGACCCACCTCGGTCCAGTGTCGAACCTAGAACTACGGGCGCAGTTGCCGAGCGTGCTAACCACTACGCCACCGCGGCGGGTCCATTGATCTTCTCAAGTAAGTAATATTAATTTAGTTTAATATACTCTATAAGCATAAACGTAATTTTGTGTAGCTTCTTTCTAGAAAATGGCACCAAAAACCAGGAAAGTGTCAAATGACATGAGAGAACACCTTATTGTACTTCATAATGTGGTAAAAGTTATCGTGAAATTGCTACAGCTGTTAAAATTTCATTCTCAAGTGTTTGGTACACATTATTGAAAAGCATGAAGAAACTGGAAAGCCAGGTGAGGTCGCCCAGCAAGCTCACTACTAGAGCAAAGAGTCACAGTCCACAGTGCCTTGAAAGATCCCATTATGACTGGCCCAATCTCTTGCACAAGTTGCAATAGAATCTGACATCAATATTACAACTCAAATTATAAGAAATGGGCTTCACAGTGCTGGCTTAAAGGGCAGAAGACCAAGAATGCCCTTCACCAAGTTGGTACACTGAAAAAAAGCCGCCTGCAGTTTGCTCGGGATATAGAAATAAGCCGTTGGAATTTTGTAAAAGTTATCTTCCCTGATAAGAGTAAACTTTATGTCTTCAGTCCACCTCGCATAATTAAAATTTGGCGCAAAAATAAAGGTGCTTATGATGTGTTGCACCATTATTTATTAAAAAGTGCTATGAAGTTAGGTTTCCAGGACACCTTCCACTACCAACAAGACAACGACCCGAAACATATTAGGGGGCGTTTTATTACGTTGGACACACCAGTTCTTGTCTGATCACTGAAACTAAGCAACGGAACCCCAGCTTGTACTGACTTGGGTGGCCGCCTGGGAAAACTGGGTACGACTAATAACTCAAAAATCGTCGCATTAGTGTAGTGCTCGTGCAGTCTCTGCATCACAACTACGCAGTGGACGGAGCTCTAGCGACCTTATAGAAAACACCAACGAACCAAGAATGAATCCAAACATACTGCAAAGGTGACAAGGGAGCGGCTCTTTTATGCCGCACCTAAAAAAACTTAACACCGCCAAGATCACCAGATCTCAATCCAAATGAGCGTACTGGTAACTGGTTAATTGAAACAACGGATAAAAATTAATTAGTGCAGGTGCTTCAAGAAACATGGGACAAGATTGGCCCTGAGGATCAACGCCTAAACATCGAACTAGTTATCAAAACTATAGGCCTTCGCTACAAATACTAAGCATCGAACTAATTAATTGGTTAAAGTCTAAGTAAAATTTGCATAGCGTGCAAATTTTGAAATTTTTTTATTTCAAAATTTTACCTTTTGTGTTTTGCTTAAATATTCAAACAAATGTATTAAAATAATACTATGAATTAATACTTCAAATTTTATTTGGCCGGTTGAAAAATTTTAGGGTGTGCAAATACTTTTTTTGCTGACTGTGTCTAACAGAGATCTCAGTTTGGGAAACAGTTGTCGGTCGAGATGGCTAGCTCCTGTACCTCTTCATTTCTATTTGAAGGTGACATTGTGCACTTCACGTGAGTTCACGGCTTTACTTCCCATCCGACAGAAGGTGCACTTGGAAGGGATATTCATACATTCAACCGGTTAGTAACTAGGTTACTTGGTACATTGGGTCGGTATATCACTGGAGCGGATTGGTTATAAAAGTATGAATAAATTAATGCAGACAACAATTTCAGGAAGAAAAACAGTTAGATAAATTGCAGTTTGAATTTCTTTATGATAAAGATACTGTAGTATTAATACAGTAAGATCCAAGTGTTATTTTGTTATTCATAGTACATAGTCATACAACCCCTCCACGGTTGCAAAGGAGGTAGCGGGATCGGTCAGGGGTTACAGGTACGATACTGGATTGAAGAGGGGGGGGGGAGTTGGCTTCTTTCGGGCGAGAGAGAAACGCCGAGTGTGCCTTTCGTCGGATGAGAAATAAGACCGAGGTCCCGTGTGGTGTACGATAGCATTTGCACGTAAAAACCCCTGTCTACAATGCAACGGGTAAATAACGTAAAATTTTCCAGGCGTAGGAGCTCACCCCCTGGAGTTGGTGGGGTGACCCAACGAACAGTAGACCGACGATAAATAAGCATCGGGGTTGTAGCTTTGGTCGGCAGCTGGCTGTGTAAAAATACCATCCAATACATCACCCGTGAGTCCAATCAGAGGAACAAGATTGGCACCGACCCTGCTGTAGGCGGGAAAAGGGTTAGGAGTTGCTTTTATAGTGCAGTCATAAATCCCACCAGTACCAATTTCACGACCATAGTTTCCTTCTACCAGGTTACTAGAAATGGCAAAATACTACGTTTCTCTTGCGGTCCACTAGAAACCACTTGGTCAATTTAGGGATATTGTGAGGTATTACGTGACATTAGCTTCTTCCAATGAAATTTTGGATACGATATAGGCCGCCCCACGTGCACCAGAGTATCCAAAATACGCGAAACATCACAACCAATCATGTGGATTAGAGTTGCCAAAGTATCGTGGGTGGCATAGGTATTTTGGCAAGCAAAACACATTTATGGGATATTTAAGAATTCAGTCATGGATCGCCAAATAAAATATGCCGGCCTGTGGAGAAGTACACGTGGCGATGATACGCGTTTCCACTCAAAAATGATACTCATTGGGCTAGTTCCCAAATTTCATTCCATTAAACCTAAAGGTATCATCAACAAACCATTAGCCTGTCAATGACAAAGCCAAGTCATCAGTGTTTTTTTTTTGGAAGGGGGAGGGTCTGGTCTGTACACCTCTACCGTGAATTTAAAGTTACTCACCCTACTTGTCACATGCAAGTTTACACTTTACACTCGTCATTTCCAAAAATATTTTGTTAACCATTTTTTATCGGTTAATCGAGTCGGATACCACTGTGGCGCATCTCCCGTATCTTTTGCACTGACCAACATTTTAACCCACTCCAATGAAGATTCCATACAAATCTGCTTGTCAAAATTATTGACAGCGGCTGTACTTGAGTTAGGTTACTATTTTAAAAATTATACCACAATATGGAAATCAATGCATGATCGAATGGTACATTGAAACATTTTAAGAGGACCCCCCTTTCTCACACATGAATCCCAAACTGATCAATAAATACGGTGAGTGACCTTTCTAACACTAATGGACACGATGACATTCTTAAAACAGATGTCTTGACCAACATCATGCAACGACTTAGGTTAAAGACGTTCATATCGTTTCAGAGAAATGCAAATACGGACGAACAGAGTTGAAACTGGAGCTTACAAAGTTCAGAGAGGACCAGTAATTCGTGGCATCTATCTCAACAGACATTTTCCTTCCCCCAATCCAAAAATAGAGGTAGGGAAGAGGAAGGGGAAACATGAAACATCACATTAGAGACAAATGAATATTTTCTCAAGTGGACAGGGAAGTAAATACGAAATATCAGGAGAGGCAGCAGACACGACAAGTAAGCACTTGGTTTACACGCAATGCCATCACAGCATAAACCCTTTCTTTATGTCTTGCATCTTATAACTAAGAATAATCTCAAATAATACCTAATAAAAGACGTGAATCCTTTATTAAAATCTCACCAGGCAACTGAGATCAGAAAGCCGTGTTCTTCAACTCGTAAAAATTAACACTTTTCCCCTAAATTTGTTATCATGGAGGGAGGGGGGAAGGTATAACTTAAAAGACAATATACAACTAAAAATCCATGACAAAAACAAAACAACCCGTTGATAAATTAAAAATTGCATCAACTGGGGGCAAGAATGGAATTTAATCAAATATTTCTGTAACTTACCGTTTAACGACTACGTTTTTGTAAAGTATCTTCCAGTGGGTATGCTACTTCAGGGTGTGTGTGTGTGTGGCGTGTCTCTTCGCTCTCCTCTTTAAGTGTCTCAAAAACTGTAATATCCATCATTCATTCTCTTGCACTTTAAACCACGGAGGACCACAAAACATTCACATTATTAAGTATCCAAATGCTCCAACGACCAAGGCATTTAGAGGCCGCTTCTTAACTTCATCAAATCACATAATCCATGCGGATAATGTGAATTACTGGTAGGTTCATAACGTTCACCTATCAGATAAAAAGAAAGAACAAAAAATGCTATTAAAACACACGTTTTTAAAGACAAACATCAATTCAATTGTCCTTCATAAAGAAATAAAATTTAAAATTGTAAGTTTATCATGAAATTGGCAGAAATATCAATAAAGTCACACTATTTTTCCCTTTAGGAAACCAAATTTCCAATTATGACAAGGTCGGAAGGATGAAGCAGAAATACAAAACGAGAATAAAGGAGTTATTAAAGGGCAGGATAGAAACAAATTGGGAGAAGGGAGAAAAAGACAGCCGATGGAACTGTCGGATGGTGGAATTTGATGGCTGGCTGCTGTCCGAATGTCAGAAACACCGGGTCTCTAATGACCTTGTAGTTGACGGGACCTTAAACACCAACAAACAAATAATCAGAAACACCCTTTAGTCAACCCTAGCGACAATAGCGGATACCATTATATTCCTTCTACACAGGGGTCCACTGCGGAGAATTTCCTCCCTTCAAAATCAAAATAACAGGATAGAATTTTAACATTCACGGTACTGATAGTACAAGGTCAGGTGAAAGAAGTCAGTTATGATCGAACAGTAGTTTTCCCAGGTAGGATCTTTAACAGTCAATCCCATAGTTGAGATCGTAGCGGCGACCCTTCACTGGCATAGCCTACCATTTGTCCGCCACAAACAATATAAATACCCTATGCACTGTAAATTTTTAGTGAACAAGGAAATCGGGAAATGTGTATTTTTCACAAAAAGAAATCAGTATTTTTCTCACACTTACAGCCAAAATGGCGCCCCTAAATTTTGGTACCCCGGACAAATGCCCGGGCAGCGGGCCCTGCCTTCAGACACTTCACATGCTTCCAGGTATTCGTCCCTTTCCCCTTACCTCACCTCGATAGGTGCTGAATTCGAGCGTCTGGTTGTAGGTTCGATCCTGACTGAGGTGAGTGACTTCTGGTAAAAGGAAAGAAGGCCCGAGTACGGCTTTCCTCAAATGGGGACCCCGTTTGACGTACGATGACACCTGCATGTTATAGAACGCTATCTACATAAAGAAACAATATTTGTGTGTATTATATAGGCGAAATTCCCAGGGTATAGAGGCTCCCACTCCCGGGGATAAATTACTACCTCCATTGCTAGTGTCCAACATTAAATAACCACATAAACAAGACATTGACCTCTCACCTGCAGTTCTCCAACGATGGAAAGATCAGCTTCCTGCCCCCTTTTTCTACATCTATGATGTCTACTGTTCGCCTGAACCCACTATCATCTCTCAATTTTCCCCAAAGACTATAATGGTACCAATATACCTTTGAATCTCCTGAAGCTATCATTACGTCCTGCAGTCTGACATGTAACCTAGCTGCCCTTATTACAAGTCTTCAGAACAGAAAACAGAACCAATACTTGAGCCTAGTGCCACGTACTGACTGGTCAGTTCTGGCGAGTTCTTTTTGACTGCCTATTACTGAATCTGCTTCAAACGCAACACTGACTTACCGCCCCACATATCCTTCCCAAGGATTGCAGGGTCAAGGAAATGGCAAAAACTACATTATTACCATGTTACAGAATTTGACATCCTGATTAACAAAATTCCTTCTCCTGAAATCCAATACTGACCCAAATATTTCTCTACCGTGAACTTGTAAAAAATTACAGAATAGCAAATACATTATCGATCAGTTTTTAAAACATCTAAACTATTTGTGAACATTGGTCCTAAATTGTACTTAAAACACCCACGAAATATTCCAGAGTTCTACCGTTCTGCCTTAATAATTCGTTATTAATCATAACTAGCTCAAACTAGGCATACATGGCAACAGAGAGGAAAAAGAAACTCGGTCCAGTATTCTCCAGTGACTGTTAGTCCACACTTCGGCAATTTCCTGCGATACATCTCAAATACCATAACACAACTCACAAACACCAGTAGTGCAACATCGACTACTCAAAAGTTCAGAATTTCAAATTAGAACCAGAATGGTATAAAGGAAGAAACAGACGTGACGGTGATGGGAAGAGGACGAAAGACACTGGGAACTCTTAGTTGAATCGTAGGACGACGGTTTTACTTGTCTGGGTGCAAATGGCTTAACGGCAACCCGTTTAGATGAAATATGCTGGAATAACGAAATGCTACTTAATTCGCATACGAAAAGAATTACCATAGGGCTCAATTATATTGTCAAACAACAATTGAGCAGCACTCCAGATCCATCGAGTACAATTATATGTGACATGGGCAACTCTTGAGAATAAAAACAATAGCATCTCTTTTACCAAAGGAGTAACAGCAAGAAGAAGGACACTCGAAACACGTGAAATCGTCCCTACTCCCATAAGTGGCTGCACTTCTTAACTGTTTACTTACCCCGGCTTCAATTTCTTACCACAGTCCTATCAATTTTTCAGTTCATTTCATTCGACTGAATTATCCAGATTCAAAAAAATACCGCAGAACAATGAAATTCCTTTCCCGTTTCTAGTAACTTCCGTTAGTCATCTTTAAATAAACGCAGCTTCATAAAGTAAAGCAGTCAACCGCCTCTTTCTAAAAGGTCCTTTTGGTTTCTCCCATTTACTGATATATCACTTTCCACAAACGGCAATTTCTTTAGAGCATCGTTGGATTGTTGCAATCAATCCACTGGCTCAGCTTACAGACCAATCAACTTGGCAACATCAAATTCCCGCAGAGGAGAACGCAACACAGTTGCCTCCTCACTGTGATTTATCTACAAGATGGCCGAGTGGTCATTACATATTTCGCACAACAGTAATTGAAAGGCCAGTAAAGACAAGAATGTAGCACTTCGACTGATTATATAATAATGAGAATTCAGAAATCCAGTAAATACTAAATTGAAGAGTAGGAACTTGCTTACAGCACACTGCCGTGTAGGGGTTCCAACCAGGCAACAGATTGGGAAGATGAGGTTCAGTCCACTTTCGGTCGGTGTACCACTCATGTCTTTGGCCCCGAGAAAAACAAAACCCTTTCTTCTCTCTATATAGAATAAATCTTCTGAGTTATGAAAGAGCTCATTTCTTGAAATATGCAACCAGTCAAAGTTGATTAACATTAGTGGTCAAATGGTGACCAATAATTTGATGCAAGATTTTCGTGTTCCGATAGCAGTTTGACCAAGCAGTCCTTTCTAAAACGCCAAAGCTACTGAAAACAAGACACTATACGTGCTAGTAGACATAGCATTCAATTTCACAAGACCTGGAAATAATTTGCAGAAACGAAATACATATCCTACTAACCCTCACTATGCATTTCCCCGAATTTTTACTAATAAATGCTAATAATGCACATGACTTCTTTTCTTGGCTGTTTTCCACTTCCCTGGATTTCGCATGTCGCTCTCTTTTACAGTTATGGGGTATTCAGCAAGGGACCCAACAACACTAAGTCGCGTGTAGACTCACCAGCATGCTAATTAAATAGACAAATCCATATTGACTAAAATTACAAATACATAATAAATCTCGATCTTAACTCTTAATTGATACCTAGATGATCCCACGATTTCGTGCAGGTTCACAAACACGCAAATCCATTCAATAAGCATTCTTAACAATTCACTCGATACACACAAAGTCAAATTTGGTTAATAACAATCTTTCCTTTTTTTTTTATTTAAAAATAAAATTTCATCTTGGCACGAGATACGCAAGGCGACGGGAATGTGTCAATTTATATGTACAGCAGTTGACAATTACTACTCGCGGTTCAGAACAATGGGCCTTATTATTGTCTTACTGATTTAAAATTCACCGGCCTTGATAACTGAATTGATAGAGAGAGAGAGAACTTGTCATTTTCAGACTCAAAAGCATACGTATAGAGGTTTACTACTGGACTTAGGTCGATAGTTTTACTTCAACCTATTTGAAAAGGGGAAAAAAAGGAAGGAGGCGTCTGTTCATCATTCCTCCGACTGGAAATAATGTCAAAGTCCTAAATGAATACATAAAATCGCCTGCCTGTCCACGAGCCCTCAGCAATCGAAATTGGTATAATCAACATTTGAAAATTAATGATAAAACTCTTCGAGACATAGCAAGAGGCGTCTCGCCTTCCCTTGGACGCCTTATATTTTATGGTGCGTGATTGCAGCATTTTCAACAACGGTCTGGTTTACTGCATTATCCAGAATTTTACTTAAAAGTTAATGGGACTTCAGATGACCGCTATCCTTTTTTTCAATAGAAGAGAAAGGACTCCATGTCTACAGATGCTGTCTGTAATAACAAACACTGCATAGAAAGGACTATTCTCTACATTTCCACCAGACGTGTCATGGCTAGAATTGAACCTGAAACTACACTGCACAAGAGGTAATTAAGCATTATTACTAAGATGCCGACAATGGATATTCTTATGACGGGTAAAACAATCATTCCAACTCCTATCCCGACTACAGAAAAGTCTTCATTTTCAGGTCCTCTACGTCATTCTGACAGCGAAACGGCCCTGTTCATCCTACTGACTATCACATTTCGGCTTTAAAGAAAAACAGGTGAATTAACAACCCCATCAACTACGGCAACATCGAGCCATTCGGTGAGAGATAAAAGAGCCAACAGAGCTGCTTTGAAGAACTGGGTGTCAAAACTGACAGCCCACAACGACTTAAACAGTCTTAAAATGTGCTAAAATTGACTTCCTGCTTTAATGCTGTCACTAATTTGATATTTCTTAAAATAAATATTTTGAAAAAAAAACTGAGATTTGAAAAGGAGAATTAGTAACAACCTAAACACAATAGAAAAATGATCAGTGGCCGAAATGAGTAACACTTGGACTTTATTAAAAAAAAACACTGAAGATAACTTCATTGTTTCTCTGTTGGCGTTTTAGGGCCTTTCAACTACAATGTCATTAGAGCCCCGTCCACAGCACAGTTCTTATGCAGAGACTGCACAGACACTACACTAATGCGACGATTCTTGGGTATTAGTAGTACCCAGTTTTCCCAAGCGGCCACCCATGTCAGTACTAACTTCAGCCATTTGACGAGAACTGGTGTGCCCAACGCAATTCGCCGCTACCTGATAAAACTTCATCAATAATAGGATGCGGAAAATTAGAGGTACCACTGATGGCGAAAGGCATGTGGCCTACCGGAGTTATTGGAGTCTAAGATAGATGACTTGGACAAGTCGTATTGATGAAGTCAAGACATCAAAAACACATCATCCTACAAACGGTTGTCGTTTAAATAACATCAACATCCTTAAAACACATCCTTGAGCTTTTTTAGTTGTTATGCAAGAATGGATAATCGATTTATCCGAAAAATATGCACAAAGGAAAGCAGGAGCAATTACAGGACTGATCACGCCTACTTAAAACATGCACGGCATTTTCTTTCAACATGTGTGTCAACGCAACCTGAGTTCACTTCCCCCTCCCCTCAAAATTCGGCATATATTGCTGTAACTAATTAGCAAAGCAACTACCAATTTGACCTATAATAATAAACATTCAATTGCATCCATCGAAATAAAAAAGGAAACTCGTATATGTAAAATTCATTTCCACTAAAAGTAAAACAATAACCTCGTCGTCACGGGCTCAACTATCAAAGAAATAACTTTATAAATCAACAACTTATATAGGATATCGAAACTACAAATACCTTAATTTGTCACCACGCATTTTTAACAAATTTAATATTATATTTGTTAAAAGAAAAATGCGCGGTTGTACTGCAAATTTGCCATTCCGGCTAATTTTGTGGACAGTGATGGTGATTTTTTTTTATTACGAAGCCTTCTTCCACTGTGGCCGGATATGGTTTCTGAATGTCGAAGCATTCAAAATATGGCCCTTGTTTAAAAAAAAAAAAAAAAGTCCAATGTAAACAAGACCCCCATCCACTTTAAAACTCTCCTCTCCACACATGAATTATCGTTACTTTATAACCCATTATTACAAAGTCAAGGTCCTACAATTCAAAGGATCGCTCCGGTTGTCTTCACACACCACCATCCCTCTTTCATTTTGGGCGTGGCGTGCAAATAGGGTCACTCAAGTCAAGGTGTAGTCAATCAGTTCATCTAAGGTCTCATTTCAACGTGTATGCAATTATAGTATTTAAGAAGAAAGAAAACAAACTTAACGACTCGTAAAAGGACCTACAGCCCCAAAGGCAGCTAAGAAACAAGTACAATATTATACATTTCACGAGTATGGTCCCTCCCTTGCGTGAATCCTGTCACGAAAGAGTGAGGGCATTTCTTAGTGGGCATAGCTTAATTCAGTCCATTTCCCCTCACTCCTCCGTCCCACTTCAATGTCCAGCAAAAGAAAAAAACAAGGCCTATAAGATAGACACCTTTAAGGCACTATTCAGAGATGTGGACGAAAACAGTTACGACAGTTTTAACTTTTCTTACCTCTTGACTCCACAAAACTTCACCACACATAATTGACCGCTGGCAAATTTAAATCTAAATAACGGTGCATTCTTCGATGGGATGCCAGGCGATCTTAAGACGATCAAAATATGCTCACAAAAATATTTGTTGGGGGTGGAGAAGAGGGGGGGGGGCGGTCAGAAAGAGGAAAAAAAAAACCGGCAGGTATAATATGAAAAAGACCAACCTACTACTACTGTACTAGTAGTAGGAACCACTCCTAACAACATATAAAAAACACAAAGCTGCCCAATTCAAAAATACGGAGACCAAAATAATTACTACAAAATTCCATTACGGTGGTTTCTGACTCACACACAAAAAAAATTCACCTAATTTTAGCAAAATGTCCCATCGATCATTAAAACGACAACGGAAAAATAAAATCCGAAAGTGAATGAGAGATCCTCAAAAGAGTCAAGCACTGCGCACATCCCTTTACGGGACGGGACGATCGATTGGTCCAACAAGAGACTTATAGTTTAAAAAGGTAGCTTGAAATCACAGTGTTCCATAAACCGTTTAGTTAGACGGGGCGTGAACCCAAACGACACGACTACATAAAACCCGACGATGATTACGATCAATGACACAAAATTAACATGTTTTTACAAAAAAAAAAAAAAAAAAATCGTTGAAAAACTTTCCCTCCTCCTTCTATCCGGCAACAACAACAAAAAAAGAAAGAAATAGCCACGTAAAAACACGTTACCTATGTACATTATTATCATAATCAAAGAGGTCCTTTCCTGAACTTGAAAATTAGTTCATGACAAGCCATCTCTCTCTTCTTGGTTCTAAATGATAAGAAATGGGCATCTCTTAACATTCAAATTCCTCTCTCCCACATTGGCATTCTCGCCTCACGTTAGGGCACACCCTTACCTCCCATACGCCCTTGAAAGTCAAAGCACATTGGTCGACTATGGGACCACGTCTAATGCTATGTGCTCTTGGCACACCTACTAACATCTAGTTCACCAATCGGCATTGGTCAAAAGAATGGCCGACTTCAAATTCCTACCACAATCTTATGGGTGGAGGAGGGAGGACGGAGAGAGGGTTGAAAATATCTAAGCAATCCCAGTCGGTTAGTGATTTCAAAAATTACGCGCAATCACAGGGGAGGAAGAGAGAGAGGGGGGAAGAGAAGCGGAGGAGAAGAACAACAAGAAGGATGATGATGATGAAAACGAGGGAAGGGAAAGCAGGAGCAAGACTAAATACTTATACATGCATACATCTAAGCTATAAAGCTTCAGATACAATGACAACATACAAAAATCTAAAAGCCCGCCATTATAGTTAGCGGCTTCCAGTTCGGTCATTCTTACCGCGGCTGCGTGACTGCTCCGGTAAAATTCATCAACTAAGAATATTTCCTTCAAACCTCAACAAAATTATCAATATTATTTAGAGAAAGAGAGAGAGAGGACGAAAGAAAAAAAAAACCAACGAGCAGACATAAACGATATTTTCAGCCATTCAATTCGAACCTATAAAGGCGAGAGATGGCGGCAACACTTTCCCTTCGGTATTCTTTTTTTTTTCCTCTCCCTCCCTTTTTCGAATAACTACCATCATCCATAACAACAACAAAAATGGCAAAAGAAAAAAAAAATATATGCCTACTTTCACAATTCGCCGGGTAAACCTCGATGGAGTCTCTCTCTTCTTACTCATAATTTACACATCACAATTTAACACCACAAAACACATAAAGAACCACAAACCGACATGTAGAAAATAGAAAAAAAAAATGTATAGAGGGTCGCGGCGCGTACTCTCGTCACCACGGTTCAATATTCGAAGCACGCCACTCCTGTTCGGTTCCAAAAAAGACGACAGACATTGGAGGGAGGAAGGGAGAAAAAAAAAACCCCACGCCGCCGCTGAATATCAGCTGAACCTATCATTCCCCGCAAGTTTTTACTCAAACTGCAAGAATATCACACTAAATGTCGTCACACACAGGATATCATTTTAAAAACAACAGTAATAGCAGCAGCACCATGTACGTATATCAATTGAAACGGGTATGAGTTGCCACTTTGATGCTACGAAATCGCAGTCTTGAGAATGATAACGTATATCTCTGTCTCCATCATGGCGAATATTGCCATTAGAAAACACGGAGAAGAACATCGATGGACCTCGCCGAAATGCACCAATCACGTCGCCTCCTATACATTATGTTAATTACGTGTCAACATAAAAGTAACATGGTGCTTCCAATCTCGCTTCTCATTGGTCGACGTTGGGCGCATTTCAAAAAAAGAGTACGAGCAAAGAGCTCCTCAACGCTTTTTCACTCCTGTTTACCAGTTCCACTTGGAAGAGTTGATATTACGAAAAAAGGGTAGACATAGTCGACTAGTGACGCGTTCGCTACACCACGTGTCCAACTACCCTAATGCTTTCCTTACCACCTTCTCCCCCCTCCTTCTTTCCTCTTGAACCCCGTTCGTGCAGCTGCTTTCTATTTTCGTTTGTTAGCGAACGGAGAGCGAACGAGAGCGAGCGTGCGAGCAAACAAGCGGAGCAAACAAGCGAACCAAACTGAATGTCAGCATCATCAATAACATACCAACAGAGTGCAAAGGGAGGAGGTATATACCAAGAAACCGGTGCCTCTGGCAGATGACTACTGTGCCTGTCGGTTTGTCTGACTGTGGATAACGCTATATAATAGGGACTGCCTGCCTGCTTAAATGGTTGGGATTCAATCAACGTCGCAAATATCATCACCAGCAGTAGCACCACCACCAAATTATGAACACCAATAATTCCACCACTTGGATTGCCTCGAATTTCAAATTTTGTGAAAACTGGTGTCTACATCATTAAGAAGCAAACGGATTTCTGGTATTTACACCAAAAAGGTATCACACCACGTGATCAGGGCATCACCTAGCGGAGAATGGACAGAGGGATTAAGGGGGCGAACTCAGCAATCCAACTGTACGACAGGGCGGAATAAGAATGGGATGATTTTTAATTATTATCACAATGGATGGACAAGTTCGGCACAAGCTGACACCGGTTAATGGTCTGTCGTCTACCGTAGGCTTATGTAAGCTGTCAGTCAGTCACCTATCTTTTGTCACACAGGTTAAAATATGAAAGATTTTTGTCTTTTTCTTCCCAGAGAACACGACGATTGGGAATCGATCTATGGATCTGCGAATCTTTAATATGGTATATCTAACACAGGGCGCCTCACTTCTCAAGGCTATTGTAACCAAATCGAAAGGTAGAGAGGGCGAACTTAAAAACCTGATCATTTTTCTGATCTGCATAACTTTTCCGTGTAAAAAGGGCTCTTTTTTGTGCAGGTGACATAGAAAACATTACAGAGCAGAGGGATGCTCTTTATGCTTGTCCGCTCCCTTCTCTCTCTCGTATTTCGCAGCCTGAAGATAAAGGAAGGGGAATGTTTTGGGATCACCAGATCCCAAACCCACGCAGAAGAAAAGACCTCTGCCCTTGTTCAATAGTAATGATACCGCCTCTTACATGAGTGCAATAGGTTAATGCCAATGAAGATGCCATTGAGGTAGAGGAGAACGGTCGTCGCAGTACTATCATGTCTGGATGGTCAGGAATTGAACTCACTCCTCTTACACGCCAGGCGGATACCACGTCATTTTCTTCACTTACCGACGATAAGTTTGCAAACAGTCAAAACGCGGAGGAGTCGAAATTAGTCACTGTTTAACTAAATGGTTGGGGGTTAATTTAACGTCGCAGTGCTACATTGGCTTAATTCCTAAGTCGATGGTAGAGGGCGCAAGTTAACACAACTGATCTAAATTACGTGCCGAGGTACTGGTGTGGTTGCTTTCGTTAGATAGAGATGGCCTTCATATCCTTCCTTTCTTACCCCAGAACCCCTGGCAGGTCTGCACCCTGGAGCCAAGAACCTGGGACGCAAATAGGCTAACAAGCAACTAAAATACAGAAATGACGACTGATTATAAAGGCAACATCCACATTAATCATGGTATGCACTAATTAGTTAATAATTAATTATTACATTACATAGTTGAAATTCAATTTCTAAATTTATATATGCAAAATATAGGGTTGAAATTAATCGACAATTAATATTGATTAATTATCACCCTCCATATGTTACATTCATTAATTCCAGGTGTAATATAGCAGGAGGTGGGCGGGGTCGTCGTATAATCTGCTGTCCTCCTCCTTTTGAAATGGAGAAGAATGGGTGCAGAGCAGAGCTTATATTTTTGGTAATTCAAAGCAAATTAATTTGCGCCACACAGGGGGCACATTCGGGTATCCACGAATGCAGGATTTCAAAATGGAAACAAAAAAGTAGAAAAACGGGAATCGGAAACGGACAAGATAAAAAGACCAAGAGGAAGAAGACGCTGGTCACTTGACAGAATTTATTAAATTTGGCATGGAGACCCTACAACAGGAAAAATACCACTGCAAAATCATGAGGCTAATAGGGGGTTTGTATGGACACTCCAACAGACATGCAGGATGCATAGCGGGTCATCATACTGTTTATGAGGCAATTGATGAGTCCCTGAGGCAGCTGCACCCACTCCTGCGCCAAAGCACTTCTTAGCTCCTGAATGGTTTTTGGAGGTGGTTGGCAAATTACAATTGCCTTCCAAAGTGCACCCCAGCAGACATGTTCAATAGGATTGAGGTCTGAAGATATATATATATATAACTGACCAATCAATCTACTGAATATCCATCCTCACCTTGAAGATATTCATCCACCATTTGGGCCCTATGAGGACGAGTATTGCTATCCATAAAAAGGAATAGAGCCAACTGAACCTCTGAAACGTCGCACATAAGGTTCTTAAGATCTCTATACCTCCGAGCACACGGGGGAGCTTAAGTCGAACACGTGGAGTGGTGTGTGGTGTAGGGGCGATAGCGGGTTCCAGATCAAGGTTCGTCTCGAAACTGTGTCTAGGCTGAATCTTGACTAGTTACTGACACTGAAGAGAATGTGGGCCTACTGAAGTTGGATTCAAAGCTGATGTTCTCTGCGCCGCGCTCTTACGTGCGAGGAAGTGAGTGGGATGCAAACAGCAGGTCTGGCATAAATCCTTCTCTTATGAACCCTTCGGAATCAGCAGCCCTTGAAGCTACAGTTCTAGTGTCAGAGGAGAGCTCAAGAGAGCGGTGTGGTCCTAATAGTCCTCTGGCGCCTGACTGAAAGTGCTAAATACCGATCCTCATTGTCTGTTGTGGCTTTTGGATAATCTTGCTCATGCCTTCCGGATATGGATCCAGTCTCCTGAAACTGTTTCGACCAATTACAGACGACACTAGGTGTTACGTTAAGGTCTCTTCTGCTCCCAGCCATTCTTCCAATCTACCAGCGATTCTGCACCTCATTCCGTACTGATCTAAATGATGGTGATTAGTCATTCTACCCTACTGGTTATGTAATGTGACAGAATTTTACAAAACACTTTATGAGTATGTATTCCATTTTTTTGTTGTTTGTTGGTGTTTAAGGTCCCGTCAACTACAAGGTCATTAGGGACCCGTCCACTGCATAGTTCTAATGCATAGACTGCATTGACACTACACAAATGCGACGATTATTGGGTATTAGCAGTACCCAGCTTTCCCGAGCGACCACCCATGTCAGTACTAACTGGGCTTGCGTTGCTTAACTTCAGTGATCAGACGAGAACTGGTGTGTCCAACGCAACTCGCCGCTCCCTATGTATTCCAGATATCGGTGCAAATGAAGTAACAGCAGAAGAACAAATGGCATTTTGTCCCAGGCAAATGCCTGGTGTTAGCCAACAGATGGACATTTTAGGCGTACCACTTTCACATCGCCACCTACACATAGGAACAGCCTGCATAGGAATATAATTACAAATTCGATACCTGCACTATAGCACTATTTTGAAGACATAAATTACAGTTCTGAGTTCAGTATTTTTGAGAAATTGTAATCAATGCCTTCATTCTCTTAATTTTGAACATCAGTGTGCATATTTGATGGTGCTCTGACATGGCTACGCTACCGACCGAAAGTTACAACTGTTTAATCGCCTGGACCTTAGGTAATTTCGGAGTGAGGGGTTTGAGGTTGAGGCAAATTTAACTGCACCGAAATTCAGTCAACCTTAGTACAGTAATTACAATGATATATAAATGTCACATTCAGGAGTAAAGTCTTCAACTAGTGAGAACATTTCAGGTCATCTGATGAGAGTTGTTGTTTGTTTGTTGGAGTTTAAGATCCCGTCAACTACAATATCATTAGAGACCCGTCCACTGCATAGTTCTAATGCATATACTGCACAGACACTATACAAATGCGACGATTATTGGGTATTAGCAGTACCCAGCTTTCCCGAGCGACCACCCATGTCAGTACTAACTGGGTTTGCGTTGCTTAACTTCAGTGATCAGACGAGAACTAGTGTGTCCAACGCAACTCGCCACTCCCCCTGATGAGAGTAACTCATAAAATATGGAAATTCCTTTTTTTTTTTTGGAATTTACCTTTTCATGACAGTCTGGACATTATGCAAAAAGCACTTGAAGTTTCCTGTTTCTGACTATGGGTTACGTTTGGTTAGGTTAAGGTTTCATCCGTCTTGCCGTTTCTAACATGTGGGGTACCAATGTAATGCGTGGTCAACTAAATTTCTGTCTATTTATATACATCCCAAATGACCATAAGTCGTCGCCTCTTTGGACACTGGATCTAGTGTGCATTTATTTAATCCAAAATTAGTAATTTTCTTCACCACGTTTCGGTTGAAAGGTAGGGTCTGTGATAATTACCTAAAATTATATAACTTTGCAGACAATAATGCATAGGTAACAGACTGACGGACCGAAAAGATCACCACTGTTAAGCCTAAAAGCCAATTCTGCACTGTAGGTAGGTGTATTTGATATTGATAATTTAAGAAACTAGATAAACGGTTCCTTAGAGTATGAGTAGTGAGTAGCGTAGGTGTAGAACAGTCCAATGTGCATTCACAGATTAAACTTTCCGTAAGAAGATATAACACCAACATCTTTAATGAGAATGATGTCATTCAAGTTGTCAATGATGTCATCAGAGTTGATAAATGACGTGATATAACATCTATGTTGTTGTTTGTTGGAGTTTAAGGTCCCGTCAACTACGAGGTCATTAGAGACCCGTCCACTGTATAGTTCTAATGCATATACTGCACAGACACTACACTAATGCGACGATTATTGGGTATTAGCAGTACCCAGCTTTCCCGACCACCCATGTCAGTACTAACTGGGCTTGCGTTGCTTAACTTCAGTGATCAGACGAGAACTGGTGTGTCCAACGCAACTCGCCGCTCCCATATATACCATCTATGAGTTAATGTGTAACAACAACGGTTTATAGATGGGAAGGGGTGAGTAAAAACGGTAGAACACAGGCGGCTCATGGGGCAGGCAAACCTAGGCGGCTGCTTAGGGCGGCAAATTTAATAGGGGCGGCCAAATTACAGAGGTACTTCCTTGCTATGCAGTCTATCGGTCATGTAAACCAAACTTCAGGTTCCCAAACTTCTGAGATTGATGAGACCTTCTCTAAATGTTGGCTTTCTCGAAGCGCCTTGTTGCAGAGCCTTAGGCGTCGAGGTAGAGCCCTCATGCCAAGGGCGTGAGGGACGCTCGGACAATTTAGAACTGCATTAAATTTAATGGGGGGCGATAGACCCACCTGCCTAGGGCGTCTGAAGCTCACGAGCCGGGCCTGCGGTAGAATATTCAAAAGATGATCACATGCAAGCTCTAAATTTGGTTTCCTCTGGGTGATATTTCCTGGACCATTTGTACGAGTGGAAGAATGGACTCTTAATCAGCCTGGTGTGCAACGGGACAGCGTTCAACAACTTTCAGCTGAAGGACTTTGACTCTACCCTCGCCCCTTTTCCTTCACGTCAGTAAACAGTCTGAGACCAACCTTAAAAATTCAGCGAAAATACTATACGGTAATTTTATTTCATCAGCCCCTTTACCTGGATAACTGATGAAATGGGTGCTCGTGGTCAAACACTTGGATATTGATGGTTGAGGGCAATATGCCTCAACCTTTTTAGACCCGCGCTATACCTTACACAACATACAAGAATGTTACTTTCAAGACAACATTTACCAAAGGCATTGGTCTGACCCACTAACAGACAAATCAACTTTGAAGGACATTGAATCATTTGAAATTAAACTATGATTTATCAATAAAAATTTGACCGGGCGATAAAATTAACGAACATGCTAACAAGGTTGCCCGACCCGCCTCAGTGGTGGAGGAGGTAGCGCGCTCGATTACAGCATCAGTAGTAGTTCTAATGGTTCGATACTGGATCGAGGTGCGTTAGCTTCTTTCAGGCGAGAGAGGTCCCGAGTGTGCCTTCCGTTGAATGGGAAGTAAAGGTGCGGCTCCGTGTGGTGCATGATAGTCATTTGCACGTAATTCCCTGGTGTAGGAGCCCGCCCCTTCACGTCGATGAAGTGCCCCGACGAATAGTAGGCTGACGACGATAAAATATGGTCGGTAGTCGGCTGCGTAAAAGTACGGTCCAACAGATCGGCCATGTGCAGTGGCGTAACTAAGAGGGGGAATGGGGACGGATGCCACAGGGCGCAGCTGTAAGGGGGCGGCAATTGCCATATTCCCTATAAAATTATGAAATACATAAACTTAATAAAACTGAAATATTTGACAGCGGGGGTGCCTAAAGAGTATGCCGCGGCTGCGACACCTCCATACAGGAGCGCGCTGTGGCTTCTTCATGGGTTTAAAATTTATTTTAAAACAAAAAAAGGGTCAATAAAAGCCTCCTTGAGGAGGTCAACATTCAGAGGGGCGCTAGTTGTACAATTTGTATCAGGTGCTAAATATCCTAAGAATGCCACTGCCATGTGTCCATCCAGAGGGACAAATATGGGTGCCCGACCCTACCCTAGGCGGGAAAAGGATTACCTAGTAGTTGCTTTTGCTAACGAGGTTGTCTGTCCAGTTCATCCAAGCGTCTACTTAAAAAAAAACAATTCAGGTATCAACAAGTGAAGTGACCCATCACAAAGTGAACCGTCAAAATCTGCATTGGGATTCAATTACTCTCTCTTGCTTCCTTCTCATCCTCTGTCCCGGTCGCACCTCCACTTAAAAAAAAAACTAATCCCTCCATGAACCCTATCTTCAAAATGTCGGCCTTGACGACCTGCAAGACGATGAAGAAGAAAATGCCATGTCACGTCCCGTCTTCGTGACCCGACCCTTACTAAAAAGAGTCGTGCATTTATTTGGGTTGAAAGGGGGTGAAGAAGAAGAAGAAGACGAAGAAATGAGGAGGTTGTCTTTATCCAGAAGCACAACACAACGGCAAACATGGCACCATGGCACCTTTAGATGTTAGACGATAGTTGCTGCATGCTATCTTAAGCTTTTCACCCTATGAACTTTGCTTATCAGCAAGGATGATCAACTTGACACCGAGGAGGCATGCAACTTCCTTATTAATTACAGTGTCGACTGCAGTAACTTCGATTTCAGATTCTGCCTATTTAACATTTTTGAAACCGGGAGGACGCGATATTATATTTAAAATACTGTGAAGATAAATATCGTCAATCAAAATGTAAGGCCATGGAGGTTTCTATCTACCCCTTTCGCTTAATCCCCACTCCCGTCACCTCACAAAACCTTACTTTATCTCTTATTTGGAAATTCTGTAGACCTATTGGCACACCCTGAGACTGAGGTATAATTAGGATTCAGAGAAATCAAGCTGATACTCTACTTATATACGGAAACCATCAAAACCTAGTTGTCAAGAGAACGATAACAACATAGTTTTAGTTTAGCAACCACAAAAGCATGACTAGATGACTTTACCAGTCTCAGTCAGGATCAAACTTGGATTCCACTGAAAGTGGCCCGAGTTCAACCTCTCAGCTAGCCTTTGAACTGCTCGCGAGAGCTCAACGGATAAAAATGCAAAGCAACTGCTAACCCTTTTCCCCGCTTATGGCAGGGTTGGGTACTGTCATTTTTGAATCACTGGGACACACGGACGATCTCCAGAGCTCAACGGATGAGAAGCGAAAAAAAAATGTCGCAGTACTGTGCACGATATCAGGTGTCCGTCCACAAACTATTCGCCTAAAATTGGGTATAGTCATGCTTGAACTGATCCACAGGGATATTGTGAGTCTTGCTCTTTTGTTAATCTTCGTTAATGCTAGTTTCTGTCCGGGTTGAAACCAAATTATGAACATGCAGATCATAGGTGGATGACGGGACAGATACAGACGACGACAACAACAACCCGGTGGGACATAACACTGGGCGGGCAGTCGGGAACGGACGGAATGTGGGTATAAATGAGGGTGGGCAGTAATGATGTGGTTTCTTACTGGACAGCAGTTGAATGACAACAAATTTTATAAAAACAACTAGTGAGTGCACCTGAAAATTAAAGGTAGGGGTGAATTCATATCATTTAGAGGGTGAAGAGAATTCGTGAAATGAAACGGACAAATAGCAGATCTGTCCTTCAGTGGGACGTTTTCAAAGTAGTTTCAATCCTCGAAAACTGCATATTTCAATCATTGTACATTCACGATGATGTGAATGGGGATTTTTTTTCCAGCAAATGAGGAACTACCCAGAGGTCGGTGATGGGGGAATGAAAGAAAGGCAGAACATACCTTTTAACAACAAATGAGCCAATCAAAAATATACCGTATATTGTAATAGGAGTCTGAACAAAAAAATCCGCTGTAGTATCAGAAACATCAAGATCAAGTCAAGGTAAGACTGGTAAAACTAAACCAACAGGGTACTGGTGACAATGACGTCAGGACAAGGATATATATTTGATATCACCGATTATCATCCTGCTTAACAGAAACGTGTTCACCAGTTAAATTCTTTTAGATACAGTTGCTAGTTCACAGCAATGGTAACATTTTTGGATATTGTATTCAGGTCAAGTTACACCGATATCATAAGACTCGAACGAGGTGTCATCAAAAGATTCCCAAGATAGATGGTCCGGCATGAATGGACAACCAGTTAATTAATCCAGAATAACGTTGAAACTAACTCATAGATCTCCTTCAATATATTACAAGTGGTCCACACTAGAAGTTATCACCACGACTTTAAAAAGACAGCTTCTTACTGAGAAAAAAGTGCCCCAAATCTTGGCGGAGATCGCATCTGTAGGGCCTACTGCTGAACCTCTGAGGCAAGTATTGCTGCACATAAACGTCTTAAAATTAAACTTAGTGTCAATAATGCAACTGTAACGTAGATGGAGTGGTGACTCTTATTATTAAAAATATGAGGGAAAATGAAATTTATGTGTCCTTAAAAATGCCTGGTCACACATACTGTGTCTAATCTACATAGCGAATGGTCCTGGAGTGGATTTAGGATATTACACGTTACTATTTCATATCCTTGTCCTCAGTTAGGCTCCGGGGTAGAAGTTGCCTTTTTCATCCTTCATCCATTTTCAGTGTCTGCCTTGAAATGCTGGACTTAACGGTATAATCAAACTCTGCACTTTAGAGCAGGACAGAAGGATCTACCTTGTTTGTGCAGCAGTGTATGACCTATGGCTACCCTAAACTATCCTTAACAATGGCACAAGTAGACGACTACCTCAGATTACTGACATTACGCATTAAAATACCCAAATCGAGTCTTTCACCTTTTTTTAAAGAAATTCGGACACTACTCACTTCCCCCTTCCCTTCCTCGCTTTAGCACCAAACAATGGCCGGACGTACTGTCCGAGTATTGAAAGTAGAGCGCGGACAGAGAGATTCCTTGTCTCCACTAAAATGAGCTTGAATCTTAAAATGGCCAATAGACCTCCTTCCTAGACAGCAGTAGAAAAACCTCTTTATTATGTATATTTTATGGAAACTGGGAATAAAAGTAAGAGAAGACAGTAAATATAAAGCTCGCGATATAAAAAAAAAGGAAAGTAAGGAGCACAGACAATCTATTTTTTCTTCTTTCTCTCTCTCTTCTTACCTCCTCCTCATTCAACTTACTTCGTGAAACTAGATAAAAATAACTGCGCAATGTAAGGACAAAAAAAGTCTAAACCTTCACAACCATGTCCGAAATACAGATAACTTGAAGGGGGGAGGTAGATAGACGATTTCATGTAATCAGATGTTCAACGGCATCTTGCAAAACCGAAGATGTATAATGATGAATAAATAATAACCCTTTCAAGGAGGAGAGACGATAAACAGTAAGGCTGTGCTTGTAAAGATTGCTATAGGGCGTGGCGATATTGGAAACAAATATGCAGGTGACAACTGGGTACTAATACAAAGGGAGGGTGAGCGAGGGTGGTAAAGGAGAAGGAGTGAGAAGAGTGAGGGGGGGGAGTCATTGTATACACGCCTTGAAATGATCAATGAGTAAGTAAAAACATATAAGTTCAATTTGATAAATATATTCAGCTGCATGACTGAATTTTAGACAAAAGAAATATCACGATCTAGTTAACCCCCTCTACCCCCTTCATCTACAGTTGAAAAATGAATAATGCTTGCATGCAACAGTATGCGAGAGATTGAACCATATGTTTCTTCTCCGAAACTGATAAATACTATAAATAAATTATCAAATCGCAGAATAATTTAAACACGATTTCATTCTTAGACTTGATATAAATTGGTCTACAGTTGTGCTTAGGTTGGTTTATTTCATTGTTCAACGTCGGTCTATCTGCTCTGATAAAAAAAAGGTCAGTAATTGACGCCAGGAAAAGGGGAGTGGGAAGCGAACTCCTGACCTGACATCGCATACACATCTCAGGATCACGACTTCACAGTCATCCAAGAAAGAGTGATGAATGAAATTTAACAAAAAAATGAACCATAAGTCATTTCTATCTAGGTGGTTCAGGGGTTACGCTTTGAGCCAGTGAGTCCATTGCTGAGGATTGGATCCTTATCAAGGCGGTTGGTCTCTTCCGGATTCTCAAGGAATGGTCTAAAAGTAAGCTTTCCTTCAAATAGGAAGTTTAGCCGTGGTCCAATATGGCGTGTACAATATTACATGGGCGAAAAGGAACCTTATTATTATTATTACCTTTTATACATAAAGAGTATGGAGGATCGTCGTTACCCTGGAACTGGTGATAAACACTGACCCTAGACAAAAAAGGGGTGTCTATATCAAATGGTGTTAGAACCAGAGTCAGTCATACAGTAGTACTGTCCACCAATTCGCCAGTTTGTTTTTGACACCAACGGATCAAATAGGCACCCGAAACTGGCATAGGTGAGAAAAAGGGTTAGGAATGATCAGAAAGATAACGATGGACCAGTAATTGCAAGTGATTACACAAGAACTTGGATATGCGCATTTTTGACTTGTGCTCTCACAAAACTTAGTAACTCAACATCTCAAACGATGAATAAGGGACATTTGCAATTTAATAACGCGAGGCATTGAAAGGGGTATATCATCTCTTAATAGGACCTTTGTACATAATCCCATTGGGATTTGATCTAAACGTCTGCAATTGTCACATTTATTTGCTGTTGCTATTAGGCCTACATTGTACGGTAAATAGCAACTCCTAACCCTATTCCTAACCTGTCGATTCAGAAGGACAAGAGGGTATCAGGCCCATGGATACCCTCTTGTCCTTCTGAATCGACACAAGGGTGATCTATTGGACGGTGTTTTTCCGCAGCCGGCTGTCGACCAAAGCTGCAACTCCTGTGCTTATTTATAATTGGTCTGCTATTCGTTGGAACACTACACCAACACCAGGAGGAAATTTTTGCCTCATCTACCCGTTGCATAGTAGAGAGGGTTCTTTTACGTGCAAATGCCATCATACACCACAGGGACCTCGGTTTTACTTCTCATCCGAAGAAAAGGTACACTCGGGGCTTCTCTCTCTCTCTCGCCCGTAAGAAGCCAACCCACCTCGAACCTGGAACCACTGGCGCAGTAAATCGAGCACGCTACCCACTCGGCCACCGAGGCGGGTCTATATCCTTGTACGGCAAATATTTTAACAAATATATCAGATCATCATTCTGTATACAGGTCCCAGTTATTAATAATGAGGTCCACTTCATATTCAGAAACCAATAGTCTAAGGTAAATAACTGATCTGATGAATCTCACTTAAAATACACAAATCGGATGTTTGTAGATATGACGCAGTGGATCCTATTCATCAATTCATAAAAGGTCCTCTTCTTTTATCAATCACTGTATATCTCAGTTTTCTCATCCATTAATGAATTGTATCTAATGCAATGCAGAAGAGGGTTCATTTGGAAATGATAGATAAAGAAAAGTATTCTGGAAAAGTGAGCAGCAAGACCAAACGAGCCTTAGGAAAAAAACTAAAGTTGTTAGAGGTCATTCAATGTGACGATTGAATACCATAAAGGTTAATAATTCTACATCCAACTTGCATAAATCAAGTGACATAGTGAGCCAATGAAAGAAAAGCGAACTACTGCTAAACTATGTCACATTTCTTAAAACCGACGCCTATGAATATATGAAACTGTGCGAATGGGTTGCATTTTTTCCGTTAAAAATCGTCATCTGGTGTGGGTCTGGGGTAAAATAGGCTGCGAGATCGGATGGTAACCCTTCAATAAATCTCCACCCAAATGTCCAGTTTTGGCTATTTAGAAAGCTACTGTTTACAGGAAACTTGCAATGACAGACACACAGTGAGTCAGCTAAGCAGTATGCGCACCTCACGAAAACATTGGTCAATACCTTCCATAATATAATTCGCCGTGAGTGACAGGGTGGTTTCGGTCAGTGGCCGGTCTTCTTCCATTTCACTTATGAAACTATGTCTGAATCCTTTTACTTAGTCACCGTTAACGAACAAACAAACCTCGGACTGCCCAAGGACCTACGGTGCTGCTTCTGTTACAAATCTTCGCTTTGTTTAGTTGGTGTTTTAGGGCCCTTCAACTGCAATAGTCATTAGAGTCTCGTCCACTGCCAGGTCCAGTGCAGAGTCTACACAGACACTACACTGTTACGACGATTTGGATACCAGTAGTACCCAGTGTTCACCCATGCCAGTATTAGCTGGGGTTGCCTTGCCTAATTTCAGTGATCAGACGAGAAGTGGCGTGCCCAACGCAGCGGAAGATCAGTTAGGTAAAGAAGAGGTGCATCTAGGACAGTGGTGGCGAACCTGTGACCCACCGTGCAATTTCAAGTGACCCGAACGTGAATTGGAATTGAGTTTTATCGTCTGGGGTGGATTGGACGGATGGTGTGGGGTGGACCTGGCGGGCTAGAACCCGTAGACCCGACCCTGTCACAGGCGGGATAATGGTATTATAATAATGTTCTCTATTTGCTTCTTTAATAAACTAATTTATTCATTATTAATAATAATTTTTTATTCACAAAATTAAATAGTGCTTGCATCTGACCTGCGGACAACTTTTTGGTTGCTTTTTCGTGTGATTTGGACCCGTCTTCTAAAAAAAGGTTCGCCACCACTGATCTAGGATATGACACCAAAATAACGTTCACTATATTGTTCAGATTGCATTCCCTAACATGAGTGTCACTTCATCCAAAATAGTAGTACATAGACAGTAATTTCCGTTTCAGACAGTACGATCCCATGATCCATCACTATTCCCACACCATTCTGCTAACCCATCTCAAAAGACAAGTTGTATCGACAATCAGCATTATTAAAGTCTAATGTATTTTCCATTGGGGTCCCGAAGTAGAATTCGGACTCGCCGTATCTTCATAACATATAGGATATGGCATTTGGTCAAAAGAAGTCATTTTAACAGTTCGTGAGTTCCTGATGTCCACTACTACTTCTAAGCTTTTGAGAATACTGTACCTGACTGTCAGTGTGATGTAGGAGAGGGTTAACTGAAGAAGATCAAAGTATGATTTTTAGTGTTTCTGACACATTATGCCAATCCATAAACCAATACAGTTGGTTAGTATACAAGTTATGAACTGCGAGTGGGTAAACTTTTGTGAGAGGGGGCAGGAAAAAGGATAAAGTGAAGTGTAAAACCCCACTGTGGAGTGGAGTGTACAACATCCCCGCTATAGATAAACACAATCATCTTTACCCCGAAAAAGAAACGTATGGATCAGTAAATTTTTAAGGAGTCGTTTACTTTGCATTTGTTTAGTTGGTTATTTAACGTCGGCCTGCCAGTTCCTAAAGGCTATTAACCGATGTCAGGATGCGAGGTGACTACCATAGAATTTTACATTGCAGGTGACATTTCGCTATATCTTGTGCTACCTAGGGAGGTTCCAGGCATGTGGCTTCCTAGCATCGAAATCCTGGAATATTATTATTATTTTAATAAAAGTTGGCAAAAAAGCAACAAACATTTCACATATCAATTCAGTTGCGAGCATCTTCGAATTCAACGGCGAGCATCAGCTTTACGTGTCATAAATGCGCACCATATTATTAGAGTGTCATTCAACGAGATGGCAAAATTGCTATCTTAAAAGATTAGGGCTAAATTATTGTTGGGATTTTTTTTCATATGTGGCTGATATAAACGTTTTAACGCCCCTCGATCACTGAAATTCACCACCAATTTCATTTTGATACAAATAGACACACACACTGCATAATATTTAGCATAAATAAATCCCACGAAATCTAAATTTGTCTATTTTATAATATCGCTGCCTCGGTGGCGCTGAAGTAGTGTGCTGGACTACTGCGGCAGTGGTTCCAGGTTCCATCCAGGTTACTTTTTCGGGCAAAACAGGTCACCACCCACCCTACGATGTTCCAGCGGATGAGAGGTAAAGCCATGGTCCGGTGTGATGTGTACGATGTCACCTGAACGTAGAAGAACTCTTTCTACATGAATACGTGTGGTTCAGCAAAACTCCTAGGTGTTTCAGGGTCCTTCAACTACAATGGTCATTAGAGCCCCGTCCACTGCTTAGTTCTGATGCAGAGTCTGCACAGACACTACGCTGTTACAACGATTATTAGTGGGTATTAACAGTATTCAGTGTTCTCAAGCGGTCACCCATAGTAGTACTAGCTGGGGTTGCGTTGCTTAACTTCAGTGATCAAACGAGAACTGGCAAAATTCCTAGATGTAGGAGGCTCGTGCGTTAGAATTACTCCCAGGCGACGATAAATAAGTAACAGAATGAAGCATTAGGTCGGCAGCAGGCTGCTTAAAATACAGTCCAACAGATCGCCGTTGTTTCCAGAAGGGACATACATTAGCACCCAATCCTGCCATAGGTGAGAAAAGGGTATGATATGCAATGTATACCTTAATGATTACCAAACAAAATGGACATCTCCACAAGGCACAATTGGAGTAGCCTCTTAAAATTTTTTTCTTGCCGATTCTTCGTAACTTATCAAATCCCTACTTTTTGTTTATGTCAGTCTCTAAAACAGTTGGCGTTGCATCTCCCAAGCTAGTTACGAAATCAACAATTAACAGACGGATTATGCAAAGGAAATTGACCCTTACAATATAAAGGTAAGCTTATCCAGCTGGTCAGGAAAACTAATTCTCTTCCAGGTGCGTCTATAACAAAAATTGCACCTTGAACTAATCATCTTCAGCTGCCTTCATGCACGTGTCAATGTCCACTGAATCACGCCACTGTACTGATTAAGCATTCACAGAATGGTATGGGTTCGATTCCGTAACATCATCACCTCCACCACCAGGCAGTTGTTAGTCGGTATTCTGCATGGATCTAGGAATGACAGACTCTCATTAAGAAGTTTCTATACTATTTCGGTCAACGCTCCCTGACCGGTATCAGCCCATACATTTTTAACCGTATGTTACATGTTTTGTACATGGGCTAAAACTGGCCAGAGATCAATGACCGGACTACTCGTGAGGGGTTCCAGCTAAATGATATACTGCATTGTTTATGTGCTTGTGAAGAATAAAAAAAAGTGGGCGAGATGCCACGACAGATGCAGGCAGGTAACTTGTAAAATGTGGTGAATTAACAAATACTAAGCTGAATGCAAATAAGTTTTCAAAACAAAAACCCTACACATTCACTGGAATCACCAGGATCAAATTTGACAGTCGAATTGCTGCTAACAGTAAAATATGGATTATCATACGAAACGGATATAAAACAGAACTCGACGAATAATAATAGAACTATGAGGGAGTATACCGGCCTACTGTGCCCGTGCGGGTAGCTGTCTGTCTCCCTCTTACCCTTCCTTTTCTGCTCGGTCCCAAAGGCTGAAAAAGGGGCAGATGAAATTTGCCTACATTGCAGAATAACAATACACTAGTTCGAGAGTCAAATGCCTTAATCAAATTAGAAAAACGTAAGAACATGAAAGGGGTGAATCCAGGTTAAGGGTTCGCATCTTTGATCATTTAAACTGCCAGGAAAATATCTTGTAGAGGGGAGAGGGGGCAATTATTTCGCGTGACGTTGATGAAAACGTTTTAATCAACGAGTCAATAAGGGCAGCAGTTGCATGGGAAACATGAGTCTGAGGATTAACGAATTCAAATTTACTGTAGTACACACACAATGTCCGATAATCCTGTATCTTAATGTTTCAAGTCCAGGAAACACAGCTCTCAATGCTGGAAAAAAATGAAGGTACCGAACAACATGAGCTTACTACTAATCCCACTTCCTGCACATCACATCGTAGGCAAGTTAGGGATTTCACCACATACCAATTTTAAATAACAAGTCAGGAAGCCAAAAGCTAACCGACCTCCGGACATCACAACCTTTTTAATCGTCTCTTTCGATCACGAAATGAGTTAGTGGGACTGAAAATTCCACACTAGAACCTATAGAGAAGATGATGATGATTTTAATAATCATATTTAAAATACCCCGTTATCTATTCATTCGTGCATTTATTTTGGTTAAAAGACAACATGCAGTAGATTAGTTCAAAAGGCAGACACCCATTCTGAACACAGTATGAAGGTTCGCTCCTAGTGGAGACCAGTAGATTTTTCGCCGCATAAGTCCGTCAGTCCCTCTGAATGGACACAAGAGTGATGTATATTGGACGATATTTCTCCACAGCCGGCTGCCGACCAAAGCTGCAACCCGTATTCTTATTCATCGTCGGTCTAATGTTCGTTTGACACTCCATCGACACCAGGGGGTGAACTCCTACACCTGGAAATTTTGCCTCCTATACCCGTTGCACAGTGGAGAGGGTTCTTTTACGGGGCCTCGGTGTTATTTCTCATCTAAAGGTGAGTCTTACTCGGAGCCCCTCTCTCGCTCTCACCTCAATCCAGTATCGAACCTGGAACCACTGACTCATTAATCAAGCACGCTACCTCCTGCGCCACCGAGGCGGGTCAGTCATGTAGGAAGTACTGTAATTCCGTTCGGTGGAGTGTTCAACGACACCTGTCCGTTGGGTAGAACACCGGAATTCTGCTGAGTACATCAAACACAAATAAGAAGTCAGTACCCTTAAAACGTGTAAAACAGGAAAAGTAAATAAAGAAAGTGTCTAATACGATTTTCCAGTTTCAGTGAATGCCCTCTAGATGGCACAAGAAGCCATTCAGCGCCCTCTACCTTCTTCTTTTCTTTAACCTTACTTTTCCCTCCCTTGAAAACAAAAACAAGTTTTTCTCTTTCTCTCTACACGCCATTATTCCTCATTTTCCTTTCCTATGCAAATTTGACATGTACTTCAAAAAATAAGTAACAATGACCTATTTGATACCTGAAATTTAAATCAGCGCTAAACTTTGAATTTAGAGCACGCCTTTTCTTAGAAGGTCATTTGAACGTTAACCTCACAAACCAATGCCAACGATGACAAAGATGCATTTAAAAATAACAAAAATAAAATAATACTACCCATTATCACTTCACTTCAGCCTAATTTTCAATGAAAAAAAGAAAGAAATAGTTATCTCATTACAACGACAAGTGAATCAAAACGTTGGCAGTAACCTACGACTACAACACCAAACATTTAATATAACGTTTTGAAGAACAATTTTATTTTCCAAAATAAAACAACAACAAAAAAAGTCCCATCCATTGATACTGTCAGCTGGTAGCTAAATATAGGAAACTTTTGGGGCCGCCTTTCTTACTCTATCTGGTCCACCACAAAGTGAGAAAGAGATTATAAATAAAAAGTAGCTACCGTTCACTACTAAAAATCTGCTTTAAGAAATTCATAGGGGAGAGAGAGAGATCAAGAAAGACCCAAGGGGTACATGGTAGGTTATTTTAACAGGCTAGACGTGCTGCGAAAGTAGTAATTATCTCTTTTTTTGGTAACTGGAAATAGTAAAGAAAAGTACATGACTTCTATCAGGAAAGGAAAAAAGGAGTAACCAAAAAGATAGAAAGAGTTGAAACACATACCCATGAAAATGAATTTTCCCCCCTTCCTTCGTCTTCTTGTCTATTTTAGTAAGCTATAGTTATAAGAAATCGTGGAGAAAATATGTTAAACAAAGACGAGTTTTTTTTTAATAAGAAACTCAAGTGCCGTAAGTTAACAACAACCGTCCCAAAAAAGGAGCTACCCCCTACCCAGATTTCATGCAATGGTACCTCTAAAAATCATGCCACTTCAATTGTTTAGTCAAGAGAGCTATTTATATGAAATAAACCGTTGTATTTCACCAGTGAGGCAGGACTTCAAAACAACCCATCATGCCTAACATTGGAGCACTATTAAATAGTGGTCAAGACCAGGCATGTCAAACTGGGGATACCTCATGGGCCACATTGGTAGCATATGCGTTGTCATGAGGGCCATACAGTGCCCATGGCGCCCCTTTGCAACTGCGCCAAGCGGCTACTGTCCCCTCTCGTTACGCCTCAGTGGCAGACCGTATAAGTATTCTGCATCCCGCATATGTGTACGGGCTGAAACTATAGGCTTCAAGGGCCACAATTTTGACACCCCTGGTCAAGACAGTATCGAAAAGTCTAGATCAAATGACGCCTTACATCTAATATTTGTTTCTCGTGAAAGCCAAAAGGGAAGATCTTAGCACCATCGTCCCCTACACATCAAAAAAACTGCTTCTTAAAGACAAGATTCTTACAGGGACCATCAAGTGAACACCCTTCCTGAAAGTGGGTTGCAGGCAGTGCCGGATTTACTACTAGGCTAAGTAGGCTGAAGCCTAGGGCTTCAACATTTAGCGGGCTTCAAAACATAAGAAAAGGGCGTCAAAATTGAAATAGCCGAAGGCCTCAAAATTGAAATAGCTTAGGCCCTCTCAATATCTAAATCCGGCACTGGTTGCAGGATCAATACGAGGATTATTATTACATTTTTCAACAAACTATTACATTTCCCTTTTTCAGTACCGTGATATCTACTTTCATCTCTCTCGATTTCAACACTTTTCAGTCAATGTCCAATACAATCTCACAGCATCACTTGTCGTATTCATGACTGGACATCCTGAACTTGCGTATACTTGCCCTGTCCGACGAAGAACATGCCGGTTATTAGCAATGATGCTCATGTTCGTCACAGTACCTCTACGAATAGCACTCTGACAATCAAGACGATGTCCCCTTAGTCTTCTACAACTAGTTTCCGCCAAAGATAGGGTCGAGTACCCGTGAGTTCATCATACTTATGCCGAAATAGAATAATAGGCGGAGGTTGGAGCAGAAAATGACCTCATAAAGAGAAGAGAGAGAGAGGAAAAGGAAGGCGCCAACATTTTTCAGACGGTCAGTTTTGCATGGTTGGCTACTACCAACGTAATGCAATAATCCTTTCAGAGCAACTACTAACCCTGTTCAGACATACTGTATAATGGACCTAAATTCCACTCCGGGGACTCACAATGAGGGATGGAGAGTATAATATGTTAGTAATAAATACTAAGCTACAAAATAACGGTTAATAAGGAAAAAGCATTTTGTCTCCTACCATCTCAATATGACAATTACAGCAAGTAATTCCATTTCTGCGTGTGTGTTTGTGTGGAAAAAAAAACTTCCGCAGATAATTAAAATGTTCCCCCAAAAATTACTTAATCCAACAGTCGAAGTAATACTGCCGCTATTCCGTCTTCTCGTAAATATTGAAAACAATAAATACTATGATAAAATTAAAATTTCACCTGAAATATACTGTATTTCATTCGAAATTTGTTCTAACCCTAAGCTTCTATTCATTTTGTACGGCTTACGCTAGATGGCGCTGTTACCATTATCCGAAACTTTCTTACATAAAAACAGAGTGACGACATCTACAGATAAACCCAATGCATTTTAACGTTGACTTTCCTACTCTCATGTGAGTCAGTCTGGCACATTCATGATTATGTTGCCACCCAAACACCGAATACAAAACAACAATAAAAAAAAAAGAGAGAGAAAGGTTTCCTCAGGTGAGTGACCACTTGGTTGGACCGAGTCTATTTTCAACAGTCGCTACGACAAACAGCCTGCCTGCTTGCCTGCCATCCACTCGCGCTCGTCGTCTGCCTAGGATGCTCCTTGCCGTTGTTGGCCTTGGGAACAACTATAGCTTCTTTCTCAAGGAAAGGCAAATAATTTTATAACAATAGCTCCTCCAGGGGTACGTGCAATGCATTATTATAATACGAGGGCGCTCAACTAGAACCAGATGGCTGCCATACGGTGATAGTGATGTTAAAGGTCAACACCACATTAATAAGCTAAATTACGTGCTCGCCATCAAACAAAAAAATAATCACCCACCTAAATTTTAGTAAGAGCAAGACAATCAAACAGTGAGGAGCCCACTTCGGACAAAGTTCACATAACAGAGACCTAAAATATTTTCGATCATCAACAATAGTGGTGTTGATGAGCAGTTTCACTCAGATGTCTCCAGGACACAACAATCACAACAGTGTAGTACCACACTTCCTAAAAATTAAAAACAAACGACCAGGTTTCACCGTCAAATCCTTAACTATATAGATTCTGGGTTCAGTGATTATACACAAGCAGATGATGTCGCACCCCCACGCCTAAAACATCACGGGTTTCACTTCATGTCAGAAGGTAGGCCTACACTATATACGTATCCCACCCTTTCAGAGGAAGCATCACCGAGGTAGGCCATAATGCATGCACTCTAGGTCAATGGTAGGTCCTGAGGTTGTGGTGCTGATGATAAGGCAGACTGAAAATGAGGATGGGGACAAGAGGCACAATTGGTCCTTTATATGGTTTTCGTAGTACTAATTCTAATTCACTACACTGCAAGCAGCCTTATTTGGCCAATATGGCAGTGGAGACCAACTCTCATTCCTACATACGTTACCATAATGCTCCCCAAACCCTAGGCTACAATTCTAATGGTCCACCTACAACACTAGCAATGGTGGGGTTTCCGTTGAGGAAACCCTCCACTTTACCCTCTCCAAGGCCATTCCATTGCCGAATGGTCGTTGTTAAGAACGACCAGTAGTATGAATCCGTCTGTGAATGTGTCCGTCCTACAAGCATGGGTGGCCGCTTGAGAACACTGGGTAGTGCTAATACCCAAATCGTCGTGACAGCGTAGTGTCTGTGCAGACTCACTATTAGAATTACGCAGTGGACGTGGCTCTAATGGAGCGGCGAGTTGCGTTGGACACACCAGTTCTCGTCTGATCACTGAAGTTAAACAACGCAAGCCCAGTTAGTACTGACATGGGTGGTCGCTCGGGAAAGCTGGGTACTGCTAATACCCAATAATCGTCGCATTAGTGTAGTGTCTGTGCAGTATATGCATTAGAACTATGCAATGGACGGGTCTCTAATGACCTTGTAGTTGATGGGACCTTAAACTCCAACAAACAACGTCAACAAGTTGACCACTGTAGATGAAGGGCCCTAAAACACCAACAAATCAATATATGGTATTCCTATTGTAGTCTCTGTTAACCCCGATTCATTATTATAATAATCACACCCTCGTCCCACTTACTAAAGGGTCGCGTCTGTGAGTTCGGTCCCCCACTACCACCTATCTCTCACTAAGTTCCCCATCCACCCGACATGCCACTACCGTATCACACCATACAACAATAGGTTGGTAGTACTGCCTGACTTTCAGGCAACTCCAGTTCAATTCCCAGGTTGTGGAGGCATACAAGGTGGTAGTCATTCTTGAGTTCCTTGTGATCCTTTAAGCATGTCTAAGGATGGACTCGGGGGGGGGGGGTAGAGGTGGCGAGCTTGATATATCGTGCATCAGCAGTTCCAGGTTCAATACTGGATCACGATGGGTTACCGTCATTCGAGTGAGAGAAGCCACCAGCGCCCAGTGGCGTTCCGAGGGTATTCTGCGCCCGGGGACAAAGACCGAAATCTGCGCCCTCTAAACTTAATGCGAACCGCATTTTGTACTCCCTGTCTTCTGCGCCCAGAGACATCTGTCCCCCTTCGCCTCCCTCGTTACACCTCTGCCAGCGCCTTCCGTCGCGTTGGAGCGGATACAAAGTCGTGGGCCGTGTGGTGTGAACCGTCTCACCTCCACCTAAAAGAGCCCTTACAAGGAATATTTTCTGCAACATTTTCAGGTGCTGGAGCTCGCCTCCTTGCTCCGGCTGAGGAAAAAGTGTCTCAACGAGGAGAAATATGCATAGGAGTTACAACATTAGGTTGACAATCAGTTACGTAAGAATAGCGTCCAACACATCGCCCATGTGTACTAGTGGACCCATGCTCTAGGCAGGAAAAGAGTTTAAGAGTCGTAGAAAGCATTCCTAGGTCAATTATAGAGTCCATTTAGCAAATTCGCATTCAAAAATACTAAAGGTAGGAGGATATAGTACTCTTCAACCTCAATCAATTAGTGTATGATACGTCATAGGTAGAAGGGGAGAGGGAAGGGAACAACTAATTTTAACCCACCATTAAAATACCAACTCGAACTACACCATAATGCCAGATGCGAGGCTCTAATATCATTTAAAAGAACAATTCAAAAAACAAAATGAAGCACTTGGGAACATGAGTACTTGAGAGTGGTATGTGTAAACATCTTCCTGAACCATTACTACAGCATAATCTCTACTTGTCTCTCACCCCTTCTCCTTACCCCTGAACCGATTTTCACCTTTCCCTTTTTTCACTATCGTTTCGTATTTACCATGCAATGCCATTAGAACTCCGCCTATTCTAAGACCTTGGGATTGCACTTAACTCCTATTGGCACTTGGCTCTACTGAAATTGCCTCTTTGATTATCAGTAATCAATAACTAGGAAGTGTACTTCATCTTCACATCAAAAGATAAGTTACCCACAGAAATTTCTGCAATCACAATGCTAGGAAGGATAAAAAAACCCAGTAAAAATTAGTTATCCTAGTAACCACAGTATCATCTTTGGTAATTTATGACAAATCAACACACCACTAGCAAAGGGGATTGTTTTTTATTAAAGGAACAAACCTTGCCTATGGCACCTTCGGCAGGCGTTATATTTACATTAACCTTGACGCTTTCAACGTTGGACTATTTCTATTATTAATTACTCCCTGTGGGAGCACCGTGGCACGATATTAAACAGAGCCACTGTATCCCTTCACGTAGTCGTTAAAAGGTGACTTATGCAGTCAGGCACGTCAGAAAGAATCACTGTCCAAATGGTCACTCGTGAGATCACTATGTCCCCATTTTCCCCATTCGCTTCATTTCCCTCCTCATGTTCATTCTACTCTTGATGCAATATGTGACGAGAGTTCCTCAACCTCGAGAGCAGGACAAAATTAAACTAACCATATACAGTAATTGTGATTTGAATTTTCTTTGTTTACCATTTAACCCCATTTTGAGATTTACAAGAATGTCCAAAGCAACGGGGAGATAGACGCTGAGGTGACCCGTAGGATCAATGGGGGGGGGGTGGCTGAAGTGGAGTCCTGTGTGATAGGTGAGTCCCAATCAAGTTGAAAGCCAGGGCAGTGGTTAGGCCAGCTATGCTATATGGATCAGAGTGTTGGACAGTGAGGAAGACCCACGTCAATAGAATTAGGAATGAGTATAGTAGAGGTAGCCTGGGGGTAGTGGACATGGCCGAAAAAATGAAGGGAAATAGGCTGAGGTGGTATGGACACGTAATGAGAAGAGGGGGTGAGGAGCTCGTTAGGGTCATACCAGGATTGCAGGTGATCGGTAGCACCCGGAGCAGGGGGAGGCCGAAGCTGACGTGGGAACAGGTTGTCCGTCAGGATATGGCGGTGTGTGGGGTGGAAGGGGACCTGGTGGGCAATAGACGGGAGTGGAGGGCTAGAACCCGCAGACCCGACCCTGCTTCAGGAGAGATAAAGGTATGGTGATGATAATGATGATTCAAATGCTCGGTCAATTTAATGCTAATCAAGGTATACTTTTTTGCGAATTTTAAAGATTATTTTCTATCTCATATAGAAGCTGGGTGTAATTGGTGGGGTTTCAAAGTACTGGAAGTACCACCTAAGTAAACTACTCTTGGAAGGTCTCGGAAGTGACCTCATTAAGACAGATACAGCCGGGGTTGAACTCGTAAACCGGGGTATCGGTCTTTTCCATGTAGGCCGTCATCGTCAACGGGTCGTCATCAAAAATACAAGATAATAATGGACGTTAACTGACTCCTTTTCTCTTGCCCTACAATTTTTATTGAGGTATGTTTTTAGACATACTTTCAGTGCTCCAAAATTCCAACAATTTGTACCCGTATGCAAAATAATCAAGAAACAAAAACCAAGATGATATGACGTCTTTGCTCATTTTTCAGAATAGGTAACGTTAGGTCACTGATAAGTAAAATTGTCAAAGACACAGGAACCTGTTTTTCATTACACCCAAAACCCCCTTTCCTCATCAAATGGCTGGTAAGTGAAGTGCTTTTGTAGACAGTCCTCCTTATAGTAACCTGAACGATGTGACGGCGAAAGTAAATTCTTTATAACTGTAAATGGATCACTTATGGTCTTGACAGAAATACGATAATCGAAATTTTAATTCAATATTCCTGTATGTATGAAACTGGTCAATAAAAAAAGGACAATGTGAAAAATATGTGCGCAACCAAACTATTTTAGGTATTTCAATGACTATAAACAACATTTTAGGACACAGGAAAGGACAATGTCTTAATCTTAAGTGACAAAACAGGCTACCAATCGGATTGTCCACAACTGCCATAAAACGCATACTGCATTTGAAGAGGAGTAAGATTCCAGCAGACGCCTCCCATTTGAAAGAGTGCTTACCTGAGCTTATGGGGTGAAGGGCTGATCCTGACCGGGGTCAGTAGGTAGTGTGGTGTATGTGGTCGCTGTGACAGGGACCCCACAGTAGTTTCTTTGGAGGAAAGAGGGAGAGAGAAGGGAGAGGGGGGGAGAAATATTAAAGTGCGAATTACGTTGGGTGGGAACAGGGCCTACAAGACCGCAAGAAGGCGCTGCTTCGACAAAACCAGTGCCTGTTCATATTTTCGAATTATGAGAGGGAATATAGTATTAATAGGAATAAGTGACCTGGCAACCAGGTAGAGCAGGTAGAGGTAGCTGTCACCCTAATGGAGTAAGTTGTCAAATGGGGATATTTTGGAGATTACAAAAAGAGAGTGCAAATAAGAAATTTACATTTACAGGAATTCAGAAAACATCAAAAGACAACGAAAAGGACAAAAAATTTCACGCCTGGGATTCTCTCACTCTCGCCGTGCAACAACTATCACTCTTTTCTGGTTGCTCTTTGACATCTGTATAGGCAAAAGGCCACTGTCCGAATGTCCTTCAATAAATACAGATCGCTGTATGGCACCTATTCATCAATTAAGAAAAAAAATGGGAAACCACATTTTCCCACGATGGCCCTTAAATTTTTGAGAAGTTGACTGGTTATGTAGTGAACATCGTTTGGTCACCAGTTGGACATTACTGTCAGTTACTACTATCTAAGATATGCATAGATTCAAAGAATATACAGGCGCACATTGAAGTACTGTATGAAAGGAGGAGGAGGAGGAGGAGGAAAGTGGACCAGTAAGAAAGGTTAGGAAGGGGGAATCAAAGTGGACAAGGCTCTTAACAGTTATGCAGAACCTCATCACATCCACACATGAGGTTACCTCGACAACCGACTAGGGACAGTGTGAAGAATTAAAAAATATATATCTTGCCCACTCAAAGAAGTGTATTCTTATCTACTCAGATCACGTAGATATCACCCCTTTCTCTTGTTGACCACCACATGGCCCCCAAAGTTCCTTTAATATCATGACGAGGCAAAAATGCCATCATTTTTTTATATTCCTCTCTCTCTCCTTTTGCTTGACGATCAATAATAGTTGTTGCGTTCGCGATGTAACCCAATCTTTAACAACTTGCACAGGACGTTACTTACCAACACATCCCTAACTTACATTCTGCTCCATGAACAGTTTACTTTTGACAAACGAATACAATGTCCTTAAAAAATATAAGCCAACACAGAAAAATGTTTTCTGAATGGCCGGTATCTATCTATATATGCTTTTCCTCGTCTAAGTATTTATTTTTTTTTCGGTGGCCTCCACTGTAGTATTCACCACGTAGACTGAATTTAAATGAAGAGATTTGCTCACAAAAATTAAAACATCCATCCTCTTTCTCTCTCTTTCCCTAGTCCATCAGATTACAGGATTCAACAGAGGTCACCAATGACCGCCGTGTGACCGTCTCTTGAACTTTCCCACCAAAATGACGGCACCTTATGTACGTGCAGGATATCAATTATTTGTGACAAGGTACATTTTTTATATACTCATACATTCAACAACAATGATTTCAATCCGGGGTTGGTAAAAGTTTACGAACATTTTTCTTCAAACATTGAATATTAACAAAAACTGCATAAATTACAAATGGGGGGGTCATGAACTATCTGGACCAGACTTATCTAGATTATCCATGCTTTTAAGGTCTTCTGGACTTAAAAACAATTGTGTAAGCCATTACCAAAAATTCAACGAGGGAGCTCCGTTGACAAGGAGGGGTTCCAGGATAATTGGTTAGTCATCTTTACATACATAGAGAAAGGGGGGAGAGAGTAAAACAACTACCTGTCTGCCAAGTGCCGTTAGCAGCTGTCAGAGGTTAGTGCAGGACTCCAACCGATAAAAGTCAGCTACTAATAAAAAAAATATAATTTACGTGGACTGCAATCTCAAAATATGCATCATATATGGAACTTTTAATTACTTGAAAGTGGACACTAGAAAAATCACGTGATGGGGTCAGAGGACAACTAAAGTAACAGTTACACGTGAGTAGTTTAGAAACCTGTGTTTAGAATGACTTTAGAGGAGAAAATCCTAGCACTGTTGAAGGGCCCCCAAATTGTGAACAAGCTGCAGGTGAAAATTGTTAGAAGGACACGGCAGACAATTTTATTGACTCTTAACGAAAGAATTAATTAGTAATTAGGTGTGACTGTGTTTCAATGAGTAGAGTACCTTTTGGGTTTTGGAGGGTAAGGCAGTACAGAGCAGTAGATTTCGAAGAAGTATGCCGAGAAGAAATATAGAAATGTGAGGTACACCTCCAATTTTTGTCGAAAGCTGCGATCATCAATGTTAAGTAATTATTGCTTTCGTTTTGATACATGTCATTAGATCAGAAAAGTACAATCTTCTTCCAATAATATGTCTCTACAAACGTGTTGAGAATTATTTTCATAAGATTATCCCCTGCAAACCCCTTAAAACTAGTCTAATACAGGCGGTATAGGGACTATAAGGAAAATTAGGTTAGTTAATCGCTATATTTTTAAAACAATGTTGTAATGTACCTCATTACCAATTTGCAATCCGCCCCCGTCCCGTTCAGGTTTGGACGAAACCAATGTTTAAGAGCCAAGATAAAAATGGGCCACAAGTGACTATTTCTGTCTTTGGTTTGATTTAAGGTCGGTCCTGGTTGTGGGATAAAGCAGTCTGCTATCAAAAAGCTTCAACATCAAAGGAAGTTCATGCCGATGTGATTTTTACACATGACGAAAAGAACAGCAACTGAAATCTTACTCCGTTTTTTAACCCTCCTGTAAACATCATACTCAAAACTGCCACTTAGTTAACAAGCAAAAGGTCAGGGGATATTGAAGAAAGGGTGCATCATCCAAATGTCTAACCTACAATTTCATGTGTCATATTCCATTAGTAGATGGTTTGCCACTGAATGAATCAAGTTGGGCAGACACTAGCTCCGCAGCTCTCAATTCATTCTACTAGAGCAGCGGTTCTCATCCCGACTTTACTAAAAATCTGAAATTTTACACTGCATGAAATATTCATTTAATGCTGCTCAGAAGTTCTCACATTTAGGGAGAAGCTAAAAATAAACTCATGCACAAAATATACTGTATTTATACACATTAGAAACGCCCGGGACAGAGTAAAACCAAAGGAGACGTGGGAGCTGGTTGTACGAAGGGATCCTGCCACAGACAGGATAGGGGTATGATGATGATATAGTGAGGCTGCCGTGTGGAAGCCATAACTGGAATTTAATTCTTGGAGACATTCATAAAATTTTTCATTAGTATGACGAGATCCCGCTTTTTAACGGGCCGGCTCTGTACTCGACATGCATAAGTCAGTAATCTCAGGAAGAATGCTAGTACGAGTTGATCATGAATAGTTTAAAATGAGGATCTCGTCGTCTTCAGTTTGTTTGTTGTTGGTGTTTTACGGTCCTTCAACTACAAGGTCATTAGAGTCCCGTCTACAGTGTAGTTTTGATGCAGAGACTGCACAGACACTACACTAATGCGACGATTTTTGGATACTAGCGGTACCCAGTTTTCCCAAGCGGCCACTCATGTCAGTACTAATTGGGGTTGCGTTGCTTAACTTCAGTGATCAGACGGGCGTCTTCAGACAAAACAGCGAGGGGAAGCTAAAAAAGTGAACTGTGACAGTCAGAATTATACCTTGACACCATCTTAAAAATGTATTATAACTTTTGAAAAGTTCCATTTTCATAGTTGAAAAAATATTTTAAGAGTCTCATATCAGATAGCACCTCACCACAAAATATGTGAACAAAGATAATCACAGGGTATCGACAGGTATATCTTTAAGCATCGGTAAAAACCACGAGAAAGATATGTAAAGTGTCATAAGTCAGGTTGGAGAGTAGTACCCATTATTTACACCTAAACAGGAAGTGATGGAGGGCAAACCAGAAAACACATCATGAATAATCGTCAATCATTCATCTTTCAGAAAGGACCTTCTCCTTATCTCTTGATGTTTATCTAAAAAGTTGGAGGTTTCCTTGATAATAACAGGTTACACTCGGGTCTATGATCAAAATTATTCCCAACTTGGATGGCTACTAGGAGTTACAAACCAACTAAACCAACAATGGCGCAAGTTTGAAGACAGTCGCATCATGGATACTATTGAAGATATTATAGGGCCCAGGTAATCAGTTATTAATCTTCCACAATAGCCCATAAACAAAAGTAGACCAGTTTAGTCCCTACCTTATTTACTGTAGATGAACGTCAATGTCGCTTTGTAGAAAATAACAGCTGACTACTCAAAGATAATAATCCACTTTCACCATAGCAATATAAATACACACCTCAGTTGAAATCGCTGAATCCTATAAAAAAATATTAAAATATTAGTTATGACCCATTATAAAAAACAGAAATTACATAACTATGTATATAAGCAATAGCATTTCACTGAAACTTATGAAATTATTAGAATAACAAGCAACGTTATTTCCGGTATTTAAAACATATGGCTTCCATGTGACGTCTCTGTTAGTAATGGCTGACAATGGAAGAAAAATTCGCAACTGTCAACTAAAAAAAGCATCACAAATACATAGGTAGGTGTGATGTTAATATGTAAACCAGACCTGATGTGAACTATTTGAAAACGTCAGTTATCAAACAATACCGAAATAAATTCCGCATATTAAGATAGGGTTATAATCATAAAATACCATTAGCTTTCAGGGTTGTTTAACTCTCAATCTGAATAAAATATTGTATCCTATTAGTATGTACTAGAAATATGGAGTACAATACATTACAAACATAAAGGCCTGCCCTGCCAAAGTTAACACTGTACACAATTCTTCAGTCAAAATCTGACTTTGAAAATCAAGTCAGTAACATAACGATTGCTATTGATTTGACTTCCAGTTCGTCAGCTACGAAACCACCTGTACAACTCGTTTCAAAGTGAAAAAATAGCAATTGCAAAACGTCACAACGAGAAAGCATTTGAGTACAATTCACACCCTAAAAATCCTTCCACGTTGAACGTGAAACGATAGTTCCACAGTTAAAGAGTTAAAAATTCATTATGACCAGGTCGGTCCTGTCTCTGTCTATACCCGAGACGGGTTGCAACACCGAAAACCCAACTTCGGTTAGGAGAGAACCTATGTTCTTTGAGTCTAATGGTCCAAGTCCTCCACCACCTGAGCAATCAAGACTGACGAATTGAAATGAATACACTTGTATGAAAAAATGTAACTTAAATTTCTTTCTGCTTCAACAAGAAAGAAGAGGAAGTTATCATACCTGTTTATTCAGTATCTATCCAGTGTCAGCAGAAGCCTCCATAAATGTATTAATATGATCCTAGTAGACATAATGTTCAGACAACATTCTGAGAGCAGCTTATTATTACTCCTTTTTTTGTATACGTACTTCGCATAAGAGGCAAGTCAAAAATGAATTATAATCAATGGTTGGTTATACGAACTACTAAAAGTTTGCGTAGAAATAATGTTGTAGTAAGACATGTAATACTTTTATAAAAGAAGTAAGAAGGGGGTCCGGAGCAGGAAAAAACTATCACCGAAAATAAAATGAAAGTGATTTCGTAAAGTAGAACAGGGGCATCAGTTCGTTGACTCAAACTGCATGTTTTCCCAAACCAATAAAAAACCAAACCGAGACACAAACACTCAAATATCTATATGCAGAAAATAATATGGACATTGCACTGCTTGCAATGTGTTGATTATACCGTTGAATGTGTATTTTATTGGCCTACCGACCCAGACACATGCATTAATCTAAAAACAAATAGCCTAGAAAAACAAGGAATTTCTAACATCGATACATGTTCCCAGACATTTCAAAAATTGAAAACAATATACTGCAGTTGGAAATTGAATAGTGCTGAAGTAGTTGTAGTAGTAGTAGTAGTAGCAGTAGCAGTAGCAGCATAAATGAATATTATGAGGAGTTACAGGTGGGGAAATTTAACAACAGTTGCAAAACAAAAGTTGGTTATTCATTCAAGTGTAATGTTCCCTGTCCCAAGTGTCATCATCACCACCATCATCTAACAAGAAACAATAGTTAAATGTATAATGCATTCATTCTCCTCATTTTGCTCCCATTCATTACAGCACTGAGTAATAACACAGCTATTTTTTTAAAGTGAGAAAAGGGGGCTGACGAACTGGGAAAGGGTTTGCTGTAAAGAAAACCTCAACATGCTATTGAGGAAAATTCTTATTCAACGAAGGACATGGTCATAATGCCGACAACATTTCTACAATGTGACAGCGCAGAAAAATAAATGACCAGTGAAAAACAGTATAGCGAATCACAATTAACGAGTTGTCCAATTTAGTATACAGTATATCTCACAGACCAGAGTACTTTTCTTCACAATTTGAGTCTTTTTCACTCGTCCCTTTAATGTTTAAACCCTTTTTCTTCTCGTCAAAAACAAAGTTCATTATCATGGTATCATTCTCGAGGACTGAGGCCCATTTTATTATAAAAATGAGAAGCGAGTTTCTTACAAAATTTTCAATAGTTTGTTATGCACAATTTGAGTTAGAATATATTTTCTAAGACACAGGGTGGTCGCACGTTGTTAAGGGCCATGATTCACCTCGCCAATGTGATCACCTGAGGATACCATTAATTGGTTTCCCGATTTGTGACGTATTCCAGGTCGATGGAGCAAACGTGTCAAGATGTGCAAGTGTACGTAGGTTCAATCCCTTAGTTAAGGTTTTGGTTTAGTTCATCAAGTTATTTAACTAGCAGCTCTGAAGGCAATTCACTGATGTTAGGGGAGCGGCTTATTGCGTTGAACACACCACTTCTCGTCTGATCACCGACGTTCAGCAACGCAACCCCAGCTAGTACTGATATGGCTAGCCGCTTGGGAACACTGGGTACTGCCAATACCCAAAAATCGTGGCATTAGTGTAGGGTCTGTAGTTGAAAGGCCCTAAAACAATAACGGAACGAACCGATGTTAGGGAGGTCGATTTGTACATTTCGCTTTGGTAAAAATCGCATCCTCACACAACATTTTTGTGAAGAAGTTGCATTGATTAAATGGATTAATTTATGAGTTGGGGAGTAACCCAAGCAGCCATAACAGGACGAACCCTTAGGAGGCTGCTCACGGGAGATGAGGAGGCAGGTGTAGAGTTGCTTAAGGTCCCGTCAACTACAAGGTCATTAGAGACCCGTCCATTGCATAGTTCTAATGCATAGACTGCACAGACACTACACTAATGCGACGATTATTGGGTATTAGCAGTACCCAGCTTTCCCGAGCGACCACTCATGTCAGTACTAACTGGGCTTGCGGTGCTTAACTTCAGTGATCTCACGAGAACTGGTGTGTCCAACGCAACTTGGCTGCACATAGATGAACCTTCGTTACACGGAAAAAAACGTTTAGATAAGCAAAATTTCGTGGCGGAGGAAGTTGCACCATGATGTCGGTTACTGACCTTCAAAGCTGTCAGTCTGAAGACGTTAAATGCCTGAATAAACCAAACTGTTAATTGCCCAGAACCAATCTTTGAAATCATGAACTCAGGACACGATTCGATAGCAGGGACGCATTTCACACTGAGCTCGGACACAAACTCGGACTGCAATTACAATTAAGACATAGATGACTGACGACGGGAAGAAAAACTGTTATAAGAAGCTAATTAAAGATAAAACTATACAGTAAATCTTGAAATATATTTTACTACCTAGGAAGGAAGAACAATAGGACAAAATCAAAGACAAAGAAAAACAGGAATGCCCATGGCTGGCTTCTGCAGACAGTGAATAATTTTTTCTTAGTATTTTCACTTATTAACCGTCTGCAGTCAGATTCATGACGTCACAACGTCTTATTACTGTCATCAACCCACCCCTTTATTCCCTACTTCCTTTTTATTGTACAGTGTACAGATATCTCAAAGATGAAATAATATAAATGCGTGCGTGCGCGACGTTGGGTTCAAAGTTAAAATAAATAAGTTTATTTTCAAGTTAGTAAACCTTGCATCACAAATTATCTGTATAATGTATCAAAACAAATAAATACGGAAGTTCATAAATGATGTACTGCATATGTGTATAACCCCTGTCTGAGCTATTAAACTTAAAATATCGTGACATTTCAATGATATCCGTTGAAGGATACAACCTAGACAGTTGAATAAAAATTCAACCAAGGACTGCCTGCCAACCATGCAATTGCCATATTAAAAGGGTCATTCCAAAAATATGTCGTCAGATATTGAACGGGACACATCAAACTGCTAAGGATGAGAGAGAGAGAGAGATCCGAACCAATTAATTTCACGATTGGCAATTGACAAAGTGTATTATCATCGTATTGTATTACTTTATGCTATTTTTTTGATAAAGACAAAACTGAATAAAATTATTATAATTATCAATTAGAGATAGTAAAAGGATGAGATGACTGTCGCTAAAGATGATGATGCGTAACTAGGCGACAAAATTTACACTTATATATAGCACCTAGCGATTGACATAAATCTTATAAGCTTCTAGTTGATTTATGCAAACAACCTCCTCTCTCCTTCATAACAAGACCAAAAAAAAAACAACAACTCTAGTCAAGAAACCCTTTTCTATCAAGATGAAAGATTCCTCAAGTTCATTGATCTTTTCAGACTAGTAGTCTCGAACTACGTACTATATACAACAACCCCCCTAGCCCCAAAGTTTTGAAACATTTTTTTTTTGATGAACGTGAAATATATACATATCCAGACACAAACTAATAAGAAAAAAAAAATCAACCACATCAGACCACTTACATGTATTTGGTCAGGGATCCCCATTTCATGAACTTCACCGACCTTCAATCTCACCCTTTCTGTCTCCCGCGATGTAGAGCCCACGCAGACCGATAATCTATGTCTGTCAGACGGTAATAAACATCATTTCAACCCCTCGTTTAATACCGATTAAAAATTGTGGAAGATTGAATTTACGACTCAAGGACTGAACTGCGACGAGGACGAAATAAGGGATATCCGGAATGAGCATGTACCTCCTCTTCCCTCTGTAATAAAAGCATCAACACAGTAACCCCTTCTTTTTTTTTTTTTTTTTTTTGCATGCAATTTTCACCTGTTTGTTTGTGAGGTGGACTAGTTGCATTCGCTCGGAACATTCGATAGCAGAGGGGTGAAATAATGATCCAGGCATGCAAGGTGCAAACTACAACAGCTAATTTTTAAATACAAAAAAAAAATTTTTTTTTCGGTCAGTGAGAGTCAGAGGGGGAGAGAAAGACGGGGATGAAAAATTACGCAGTTTCAATCCTGTGCTGCTTTCTTGAAAGATGGGAACCAAGTGTGCCCCATTCCACATATGGGGATTTAAGATGTGACTTCTTATGGGTTAACAGCACTCAACGGGTCAGTTGTTCGTTTGTTGGTGTTTTAGAGCCCTTCAACTACAAGGTCATTAGAGCCCCGTCCATTGTGTAGTTCTGATACAGAAACTGCACAGACACTACACTAATGCGACGATTTTTGGATACTTGCGGAACCCAGTTTTCCCAAGTGGCCACCCATGTCAGCATACTAGCTGAGGTTGCGCTGCTTAACTTCAGTGATCAGACCAGAACTGGAGAACTGGTGTGTCCAACGGAATTCGCCGCTCCCCCATCATAGGGGCAGGAAAGAATCCCGAATTGGGATAGAATAACGAGGAACCGGTTGCAGGGAGTGTAGTACAGAAATTCCAAAGTCAACTCATCCCCGCCCCACAATGAAAGTAGGGAAAGAAGAAGAAGCCTGTATCTAGTCCTCAGTTCCAGGAAAATGAATTACCAAATTTCAATCAAAATGTCCCGTTTTCCGCATGACAATTTAAAATTACTTTTATTAATGTTCGGCTAAAACAGGAAACGCATAATGGATTAAGCGAGGGGAGGGATCTTGGGACAATTTGACATGTATCAAATATTTATCAATGGTTCCATATTTACTTATAGTCAAATTCTAAGAATTATTAAGTTGTTATCTAGTATCAGAATTTGATCTAATTCCTACTGACAACAACCACATATTGTATGTTAACTCCATCTTTTAAATGGTGATCATGAACACCAGTATGGGCATGAACCTGACTCCTGTTGCATTGCAGTTATTGTGCAAAAGGTCAGACACCATACAATATTATAACCAACAGGGTTAGGCCATAATGTGACCTCAGACCTCGCCATAATGTAGGCCGGCATCCTCCTACAGACAATTCAGACAATATTTCCTGCGGGCTCCAGACGCCCGGCTGGGATGCCCCCAGTCAGACCATGTTCAGTGGGCCCACAGACCCGACCCTGCCACAGGAGGGATAAGGTTATGATGACGATGATGATGAAATGTCTTGTTAGAGATATCATGTGATATGCCAAATCTGCACAAAAATGTGATTTATTAATGCAACTTACAGAATATTGATAATACTAGTAGTAATAATTAACCTATTATTAGGTTGCAATTCCTATTTTAGCAGACATTTTTATACCTTACAAGTTGCCGCATATGTTACAAAGTGTAAAACATGTTCGCGTGGTTGTTGTTCTGGGCTAGAACTTAGTGATAATTCAGTTCAGTGGTTAACCGTTCTTGCCTCATCACTTGCCAGTAATCAGCAACGTCTGACAGAAAAAATAATTACTTTGCATAATCAGCTAGCTAGATACTACGGAAGAGGGAAGAAGAGACGGGACAGTGGTTTTGGTTTGTTGGTGTTTAAGGTCTCGTCAACTACAAGGTCATTAGAGACCCGTCCACTGCATAGTTCTAGTGCATAGTCTGCACAGACACTACACTAATGCGACGATTATTGGGTATTAGCAGTACCCAGCTTTCCCGAGCGACCACCCATGTCAGTACTAACTGGGCTTGCATTGCTTAACTTCAGTGATCAGACGAGAACTGGTGTGTCCAATGCAACTCGCCGCTCCCGGGACAGTGGTGTTAGATTAGCAGTAAACACATCATGATCATAGAGTGAGATGGTAATACCTCTTTCCCTGCTCGAACGGGAACCAAAATGGTGCCTCACGTAGATTCTTTCTTGTTATATTTAAAAAAACTTTCAAACCACCACTCTGTCACCTGCATGGGTTACCAATACATTAAAGGATCCTGAAGGGTCCGAATCGGGATACAATCAAGAGCAAAGAGTTTCAGGTAAAGTAGTACAAAAGTAAGCTCTAGTAGCATTTCCTCCATCAAATAACTGTCCTCTCCAACAAAGTAGGTCTCAAAATATGAGAATAAAGTGTCCAAATCCGCCATTATCCCACCGTTGCCCTGAGGATGATAGGGATACACGCAGATGTATTAAAAAAACTTGAAACTGACCAGGAAGTTGGACGGGGATTGGACAATTATTCCAATTTTGTTTTGTCTCGTTGGTGTTTTAGGGCCCTTCAACTACAAGGTCATTAGAGCCCCGTCCACTGCATAGTTCTGGTGCAGAGACTGCACAGACACTATACTAATGCGACGATTATTGGGTATTAGCAGTACCTAGTTTTCCCAAGCGGTCACCCATGTTAGTACTAGCTGGGATTGCGTTACTTCAGGGATCAGACGAGAACTGATGTGTCCAACGCAATAAACCGCTCCTCCACAATTATTTCGAAACGGGCTAGTGAATGGTTCGGTGTATGGGGATGACTGTCGTGCAAGTGCTGTCACGAGACAAAACAGTTTGGCCTGAATAATGAACAACAAACAGTTTTGGAGTGCACTTGAGCTCTTAGTATGCAGGTTCGCTTCTGGCTGAAATTGGATGACCAACAGTATGTGCTCCGCCACCATACGGGACAAAATATCTTGGTGCTATATTTGTGTGAGGAAATAAATTTATAGTGAAGATTCTAACATTGTTCGAGCCAAATTTTATTAAAAATAAAGGATATAAGTAAAGAATTAAAATAATGTCAGTAAATGCATTATATTTTCTGAAATATCTTAACGACCTGAATGGCGCATATTCCTACATCTTGTACTATTTCAAACTACAAAATTTTAGGTTTAAATACTTTTATCAATACTGATATGAAATAAACATCAAACCTACACAGTAAATAAGATAAGATTCAAAGCATTGTGTGAAATGATACATAAAACTAAAAAAACTTTAGCAACACGTATTTCATGTCCTATACCCATGTCCACGATAACTCTTTTAAAAACAGAAAGCAATTTAAAGAATATTTATACGTCAGCCATACCTGAGAACATTATTTCAGGATACAACATTTAAAAAAAACTATATATTTCCATAAAAATAATTTTATGAAAAAAAAACAACCTACAACTGACTACAACAACATAGCAAACTAATGTGAAATCTTTTAAGCAGAAAAAAAGTAGTAATTTTATAGGAGACATTGTCACCCCAAAAAAAAAATTGTAAAAAGAAATGGGTGGGTAGATGAAGGTAAGGCAAGACTTAAAAATGATATAATGTAAACTCATTTTTGTCCGGTCAATATTTATAGGCGTCAATGAACGTGTTAAACTGTTCAAAACCCTTTAAGAATAAAGATAAATCAGCACATTTAATTTCTGCCTACATGACATATAAAAAAAAAAAGGTGAAGAAATTAATATAAAATATACTCAACTTTCAGAATAACGGTAGACTAATAATTAAACAATTGAGTTTAGACACCTGTACGAGGTTTGTCAAACATTTTGAACACGTAACCTGGACTCCCTTCCTTCGCCAACATTTGTCACTCAGTCAATGTTCGCTAAAAACATATGCACAAACAATAATATTTGCTATTAGTGTCACCTATATATTTCGGTCTGTTTGTCTGCATCAGTCTAGACAATGTCTGACACAAATAACGATACAGGTACGAAAAAAAAAGGGGGGAAAGGTGAAATAAACTTTCCGTAACAACTCTTTCCATTGCAAATTGTCCCAATCAAATAGAAATCATTTGAGAGATAAGATTATAGGACGAGAAGAATTTTCTTCCCAGGTGCGACAAAATTCAAGGTTCATTCACATATCAATGCAGGTAGAAATGTTGATTTTTCACTGACTTTCACTATGACTAGTATACTCTTGTCACAAAATTCATAAACTAATAAAAACAAAAGAAATATGTGAATCCTCCCCATCATATTATGTGTTGTTGTTTTTTTTTTGGCAGTCGATTTTCAGTTCATCATCTCTATTATGTTATAGAAACCGGAACTGAGAGGTCATTCAAACCATATTTATCACTCACTGCTAACAATCACAAGCATTAATGAACCTGCAGTCTCATTTACCTCGTCTGATAGGATAATTCTTTCCACTCAACAAAAAACTCAATGAGATTTTCTACTCAATAAAAAAACCTGACTTTATCAGGATAGTTATCAGTCAGTTTCTGTCTGAGGCCAATTACCGACGACAGCGGACGAGTTCCAACAATTGGGGATTTTTAAAGTGATCCCCGCACGTACATTCATTTCCACGTAGAAATATATATGGGAGGCAAGCTCTTACACCTAGGAATACAGAAAGAGGAGGTCTGACGTGCAGAGGACATCGTGCAGGACCACGGTTGTACATCCCATCACACGAAAGACGCATTGATACCTCTCTCTCGCCCATCCCAAATAAGCTACCCCCGTCTTAGCGTGTATCTCACAGCATTAGTCTTTTTATCAGACTGCAGCTGATGGGTTTGCTGTTGTTGTTGTTGTTTGTTGGTGCTTTAGGGCCCTTCAAACTACAAAGATCATTAGAGCCCCGTCCACAGCATAGTTCTTATGGAGAGGCTGCACAGACACTACACTAATGCGACGATTTTTGGGTATTAGCAGTACCCAGTTCCATCAGTGCCCATGTCAGTACTAGCTGGGGTTGCGATGCTTAACTTCAGTAATCAGACGAGAACTGATGGGTGGGTGTAATGGACCTCTGGTTGGAAGTGTGTCCCTGGCTGAGTATAAGGGGAGAAAGGATCATTCATATAAATTAAAGGAGATAAGGGCAGAGACAGATTCTTACTACTAGCCTCTTTTTACCAAGGATCATTCGGCGAAGGAATACCCTTGGAGAGGATAAAGCGGAGGGCTTCCTCGAAGGAAACGCTACCATTGCAAGTCTTGTAAAGGGCAACAAGAATTACAGCTTAGGGGTTTAGGAGGATTAGGTTATCTATATGTATGAATGAGAGTTAGTCTCTCCACTACCAAATTGACCAAATACGACTGCTTGCAGTGTAATAGAAATTAGAATTAGTCTCGGTCCAGGATCGAACCTGGAACACCCGAAGCAGTAGTCACACTAATGAGGGCTTTCTTCTGGTCCAAAAGAAGTCATCTATCTCCCTTTGAGTTGACCAAGACCGATTCAACCAGCTGCCATTTTAGGCACAGAGGAGGGAGTCGACGAGAAAGAGTTCACAAGTTCGTTTTTCTCTGCGGGCCATTGACAAAGTGGTGAGCAAAGGCAGTTGAATGATGCCTGTTGCGCATAAAAAAATGACATCCAAAATGGGTATACCCAGGACCGGAAAATTAATAACTGTCTACAACTCATGATTATTATAAATCTTCATATTTTTATTCATAATAAGCACCTGTTTGAAAATGGCTCCATTTACTCCTTCCCTGACCATATTCTTTCTTCCTACGTCCACACACAGGAAGGTCAACCAGGGAAGGCTTCACATAACCTACTGTAAAACAACCGGAACAGAGGGTGCACAATGTAGTAAGAAAGGGGATAGTACTCAAATGTTCCTCACAGGAAGGAAATGACTTGAAACACCCCTCTGAAAACATGATAGCTAATGTCGCTCTTTAATTACTATCTCATGTATGATCCAAATGATTTGTCTGGGGCCACACTTAATTTCTTTCAGGTAAGCGCGTAAATCTCATCAATTATAACAAGTATCGTATTGCTACAATATATCAACCTTCAAGTTTTTTTGAATCAGTCATCTATCAAATAAGGGGGACAAAAAATAGCCCCTTAAGATAATAACGACGTTTAACCTCAAATGACCTACACAAATTACTATCGAATTGCAGTTTTTAACAATAAGTAGTCAGCAGCACTTGTTCGACATTAATAATGTAATGTTTTTAGCTAATTTCTGTCAATATTTAATATCACAATTTGATAATTAGTAAAATAACTAAATATGTATTGTAAACGTCTAGTTTTGCAATTTGCAAACATCTCATTTTCAATATTTCTATAAATTTAAATATCCTAAACAAACTACCCGGCCCTCCTCGGCGGCACAGTGGTAGAGTGGTTGGCTACTACGTTAGTTTTCCTAGGTTCGATACTGGGTCGAGGTGGGTTGGCTTCTTTTGGACGAGAGAGAGAGGGGGAGAGTCTCGAGTGCGCCTTCCGTCGGATGGAAAGTAAGCCATTGCCCAGTTTGTTTGTTTATTGGTGTTTTGGGGCCCTTTAACTACAAGGTTATTAGAGCCCCGTCAACAGCATAGTTCTTATGCAGAGACTGCACAGACACTACACCAATGTGACGATTGTTGGGTATTAGCAGTACCAAGTTTTCCCAAGCGGCCACCCGTGTCAGTACTAGCTGGGGTTGCGCTGTTTAACTTCAGTGATCAGACAAGAACTAGTGTGTCCAACGCAATTCACCGCTCGCCATTGCACAGTGTGGCGTATGCGATGAAGTGTAGGAGTTCGGGATACCAGTATTAGGTCAGCAGCCGGCTGCGTAAAACTACCGTCCAACAGATCGCCCATGTGCTCCCTTTGAACAAAAGTGAGTATCCGACCATGCCATAGACGGGATAAGGATTAGTAGTTGGTTTGCAAATATACACAACCCTCTTTTGACCATTTATGAAAGTTAGGGACCACAAAAAATTCCATTAAGGTAACATTATAATTTCATAGATTACAACGAAATGAATAAGTCGAAAGTTAAAATATTTAGAAACCGGCTAACCACAGTAATCATATTATTATAAATGAAATTAAAATACAATCAATAAAATATATATAAAAAAAATTCATCCAATCATCTTGATTAGCGTCATCCTAATATATCATTCATAATGGTCACTGTGACATTACAATAAAACTGCAAGTTTAACAATCCTGGCAAGCTAGTACCAAAGATGACTGACTGCCAATCTTAAGTATTGCAGTTTAAATTTATAGAAATGTTTCAACCGCGTTTTTGAAATAATTTTTTGGTCATCATTCAATAACCCAGACGAGAATCTTTAAAAAAATAAGATTTGTTCTTAGGAATCACAAAATACATCTGTCAAAATGGAAGTCAGTTAGTACCTCATTTATTTGATTGTCTAACTATAAAGAAATTCCCAAATGTGGCCTAAAAAAAATTGTGTGTTCCCAGAACCGTAAAAAACACCCATTATTTTTGAGCATCATAATATAAGATTAATGTTCATCATCGTGACCAACCCATAGCTCCAAAACTAATTTTGGATATTCCAGAACCACAAATACGTGCATTTCTTGAGTCTGGCTGGCTTAAAACCAACCAAAAGATGGGAGTTGGACACCACTATTGATCCCCTTGACTAAAAATGTGTACACGATACCATGAATAATTAATTAAACTTACACACGCATCTGATGTGGAGAGGGGGGGGGGAAAAAGAAGAAATTAAGGTATGGGTCAGAGGTACAAAATTTCTTCCACATTTTATGCATTCCCTTAGCCGATATCAAAACAAAACCTGCTCTGTAACTCTTTTCTCTCAAACCTGTAACGACAACAACAAAAACAACATCTCTGTTTAGAGTCTCAATTTCAGACACTTGTAGGAAGAGGTGAAAGTTAAATGTATATGTTCATTATTCAAAACTTACTCCGAAAATACAGATTTATTATTATAGGTTAAAACTAATTTTTTCACCTCCCTCATTTTGCTCAAAAATTCATTAGCAATAATTTTGATCCTGCCTACCACCTTAAAAGTTGAATAACGGCCTGAAAAAAAAATCGAGGATGAAAAGTAGTCCTAGTTCTACAATAGAGCCGAATATGCATAATCTGTAGAATCACATATGATTGCTAATCCACTTCCTGCCTGTTACAGGGCGATTGTAAACAAGTGACTTATTTAGCAGTACACATCCGGCTGCTGACCTAAGGCCACAATCAATGCATATTTAACGTCGACCCAGTTTCTTTGTTGGGACACTTTTCCTCCACCGACGCCATAGCGCGCTCCTACACCAGGAAATTATACCAATACATAAATACGATTTGTCCCTATAAAACGGGGGAGTCCTTTGCGTTCACGACATAAGACCTCGACTTTACGACCTATCCGATGGAAGGCTGAAGTCCGAAAGCAGCCATCTGCCTCAGTCAGGTTCGTTCGTTGGTGTTTTAGGGCCCTTCAACTACAAGGTCATTAAAGCCCCGTCCACTGCGTAGTTCAAATGCTGACTGTACAGACACTACACTAATGCGACGATTATTGGGTATTAGTGGTACCCAGTTTTCCCAAGTGGCTCCCCTTTTCAGAGCTAGCTGGGGTTGCGTTGCTTAACTTCAGTGATCAGACGAGAACTGGTGTGTCCAACGCAATAATCCACTCCCGCCTCAGCCAGGATCTCGAACTGGTAACCGTGGATTCATAAGTGGGTAACCCACTAAGCCATTGGCACACAAGCTACCCAGACAGACTTGTATGCCATCATACTGCGAAATCAAACGCTTTTTTTCTTGACTATGGCAGGGTCGGGGACCCTTCTTTTTTGTCCCTCTGGCGATCTATTGGACGATACTTATATAGCTGGCTGCCGACCTAAGCTGCAACTCGTGTTTATAGTCAGCCCATTTGGGGCGTTCACCCGGGAATCCACAGATCCACTCGTTGCACAGTAGAAAAGGTTCTTTTACGTGCAGGTGACATCGTACACACCACACGGGGCAGCGGCTTTACTTCCCGTCCGGCGGGAGGCACATTCGCAACTCCCGAAAGAAGTCAATCCACCTCGATCGACAGTATCGAACCGGAGACCAATGGCACAGTAGTCGAGCACTCTACCTGTGCGACACGGAGGTAGGCCCGACACATACCACCATTGAATATGTGAAAATCGCTCACATCAATGGTCTACAAAAGTCTACAAGACACACGAAATGACTTCAATTTCCTCGCTTCTGCCCCTCAAATGTCTGGTTGATTTCCTCCGCGTAAATGGTCACTTCAAACAGAATAGACATCATTTATTGAACTCTGTAAACTTACCTATTTAAAATGATATGAATCTGAACTTCCATGCATAACGTCATAGTCCTTTTCAATAGTTTAAAAATTAAATAGTCACATCATAACTGATGAAATCTCTCAACTAGGTACTGTATATGGGGGGGACTTACATAAAAGGAAACAATTTAGAGTATGCATCAAATCTAATGAATTCACACACTAGTTTGCATAATAATTTTTCCGCAGTACAATACTCTAATAAGAGGAAAACCATTAATGGGCTCCTTTTTTTAAAAAAAAAAACGATGGACATTATCATGTTGAATAAGATTAAGAGAAGATAACATTAAAGCTAGATGACGGCTCACACGAAGTGGTCAACATCAGGCAACTACAGTACACACATACAGAGAGTAGTTGTCATCATGTATTACTACTACATGTAATACAGTCATTAAGCCATGTCCAGAAGATAAAACGCATTCTTGCATAAGTTACAATTTTGTCGGACAGTCATTTAAAATCAAGCAGTTACGAGTGAAAAGTTAAGTCAAGAAGCACACCCAGATGTTACGACATTCCAAGATGGGCCATACTTGCAAAGATCATTTTTTTTAACCCAAGGAAATTCCATACTCAATCATTTCCGCCACATAGTGATATGTTGAAGGGATAATTGTCCTGACTACAGCGCAGTTATGAAGAAAAAATATTTTCCGGCAGGACATCGCAGTAACAGGCACCACTAATACGAGGTCAAGGATGTCATCCCATGTTACAATTACATAGGATTGGCCTTATACACCGGTACATCAAGTTAAAAATGAACGCCGCATGACTTTTCAAAAGGGGCAAGTGATACATAGGACATTTTATCGATTAACTAGAGTAAGAAAAAAAATTTCGGGTTCAAAACAGTGGCGCCAAAAAGGCCATCCATTTCATCACAAGAGAAGCTGTGCGTACAACATGTTAAACCGGTGGGACCAGTATTAAGGAAGAAGTCCAAAAATAACGAAAACGATTTCGCGGGACAGTCCCGTCCCGACTGTGAAGAAAGATCTTAAAAGAGATTCAAAAAACTGAACCTCTATATAGATGCTATCAACAAGTAGTGACCCTCGTATTTTCGGGAATGAAATTTCGTACATATCAAATTACATTGATTTCGTATAAAGCTATCCAACATTTCAGCAGAGGTAAATAAATGTTTCACTACGGGAAATTCAGATTTTTGTATATGATAAGACTTATAGAAAGATCCGCATTTCCCGGAGTGAAACATTTAGTGAAAGACAACTCGGCTATGTCGGTTATTTCACACTCCTGTGCGGGATGGGTAAGCCCAACCCCAATGAGGTAAGATGGTGAGAAAGTCTACCTAAAAATCCCATTAAATATGGGGATTTTTTTTTTTGGAAAACTTACACCCATCAAAACACTAAAATATCTTTTATTCAACTAGGTAGTAGTAGTAGTAGAATTGAAATCAAATTAAAAAAACTTAACCAGCCAAAGAAACCACCAAAATGTCGCTGCTGCCAAAGATTTAATGACCGTACACAAAAGGATAATTAGCTCCAAGGTACCCTGCTATGAAGGAAGAAACACACCTGCCGTCATAAAAAAAAAGCATTCATTTCATGAGCTTCTTAGCGCCATTTTGAAATTTATAAAGAATTGGTGGACAAGAAAACATGGAGAGGAAGGGGAAAACCAAGCTACAGAAAAGGAGGAAACAAATACTGAACCTCCAAGATCAAGAAAATATATAAATGTACATATAGGGGCGGAAGGGGTGAAGGAGGATGGTCATGACGAAATTTTTAAACATCATGACAGAGACCAACTCATCAAAAACGCGCGAATATCGACATTCACAAACGAGACAGAGGTTATTTAACTTGCGAGACAGACAATCCTTGTTTTTTTTCAGTGTGGTCCATGACATGGTGATAGCTACGCGGGGGAGGCTACCAGTGGTTAAACCGGGTGGGGTGTCTATGTGTCTGGGGGTCTCGCTTTCCACTCAGACAAAACTCAGACGTTAAGGTCAAGGAAAATGGAGAAAAAAGGAGAAAGGGTTTGCCTACATATATACAAGCATATATCTATATATTATTTTTAATTTTATAACTGCCAAAATATCATACACCTTGTCGTTTACATGCAACGTTCACCTATTTGCATGCACAGACAGAAACGTGGAAAACTTGTTCAAGTCAACTAACTCATTCCAAATAGCAGCAGCACCTTTTTCAGTTGTTCTTCTTGGAAGGGGGAAAAAAAATCATATTTCGTCCTCTTTCCTGTCTGCAAGATCACATTTTTATAATCTTTTCCTGTTAATAAACTTTTATCAACTTTTACTTTCTCATGAACATTTTAAAATATCATTTCTACATACCGTAATACTAGTTTATCAACCCATACGTTTCGGCAAAATGTACTGAAATCAACCGCAGTACAGTATAATGTCCAAAATGTCCCGGGACTGCGTTGCAACAGGGGCACCGAGTTTAACAACGGAAAAATAATGCTGAGAAAATGTCAACTGTAAGGGCTCAGAGTGGCATTCTTAATTCAGGATATGAAGTTACGAAAAGGGCTGAGACCTAAATGCATCCAGCACTCATCAATATCGGACCCTGCCAATGGCAGAAATGGGGTTAGCACTAGAAGAAACCCTAAGGAGAAAAGACCTAAACGACACGATGCAGCAATATTAATAGCATTATGGATCCAAAGATGTTAGTTGTGGTTAAATAAAACAATATTTCAATCGTTTTAGTTTTTCGGAATCGTTGTATAGGCACTTAAGGGCCTATAACGCCGAAATAGAAAAGGGTGCCAATGATACTTAGAGCAGCGTTAGAAAGGGGAGGCCTGAAGGTGAACATGAAGAAGACAAAGAATCTAGTTTTTAATTGGGAAGGGCAGACAAAACAGTGACGTTCTCTCCTGGGACGAGGTGGTGCCTAAGGTACAAGAGGTAAAGTGCTTAGGATCAGTGTTCCAGAGCAATAGGGAAATAGATGTGGATGTGACCCATAGGATCAATGTGGGGTGGTTGAAGTGGAGACAGACAAGTGGAGTCCTGTGTGATCGGAGGGCCCCAATAAAGTTGACTGGGAAGTTTTAGAGGGATGTGGTTATACTAGTGGGGTGGCAGTAGCAAACAGAAATATGAGTCAGTACATTAGAGTAAGTTTCGGGGTGGGGGACATCGCGGAAAAGAAGAGAGAGAGAATAGACTGAGATGGTATAAAAGCACGTGATAAGAAGAGGGGTGGAGGAGCTCGTTAGGCCCATTACAAGGTTGCAGGTTATTGAAAGTACTCGGGGGCAGGGGAAGATCAGTTCTCGTCCGATCACTGAAGTTAAGCAACCGAACCCCAGCTTGATTTGACATGGGTGGCCGCTTGGGAAAATTGGGTACTGCTAATACCCAAAAATCGTCACATTAGTGTAGTGTCTGTGCAATCTCTGCATTAGAACTACGCATTGGACGGGGCTCTAATGACCTTGTAGTTGAAGGGCCCTAAAACACCAACGAGCAACAACAAAGGTGAAGACCTAAGGACGAGGGAGCAAGTTTTACGTAGGGACATAGTGAGTGGAGTGGACGGGGACTTGGTGGGGGATAGGCGGGAGTGGAAGGCTAGAGCCCGCAGAGCCATACCTGCCACAGGCGGGATAAGGGGATGGTAATGATGATGATGATGATAGTATACATACTTGCAGAGAACAGACAACAGTATTTGAGCAAACATCATCTCGAAACGGGACACTAAAGAGAAAAATTCTGCCAGATGTGTCCGGATTAAATTTATTATTAGAAAATTTATGAGATAGGACAATAAGTGGTCGGATAAAGCTAAAGGAGTGACATATCTTTCTAATATAACATCCAATTTTAATATAAAAATTTCTCAGCGGTTGCATATGATCTGTTGTTCAATGTTCGATAGAGACACCTGTCGAAAAGGAGCTTCGATCTATTGCTTTTGCAACTAATTGAAATAGCACACTGAGGTAGAGACAAAGAAAGGGTTAAGACCTGGAGTGTTTAAAGTGGATCTGTGTTTCAAGGAGCCAGGTAATAAATGACTTTTCAGAAGAGTTTATACAACGAATTTCAAGGTAACAACCATAAAAATATCTCCTTGTAATGAAATATTACAATAGGCCCTTGAAGTGCCATAAAATTTGAAACATGAAACGCTGCAAAGGGCCCATTCTGACCTAATATCGAATATTTAACCAGTGTTACCAAATTTCAATCTCGCCTTTTCGCTGAGAGATATGAAAAGAGTAGCGTAATAACCTCTAGTTCTTTTTCAGTACATCTAGGCCCCAAAAGTGCTAAACTGCTCATAAAAGGGCCTCTTCATCCCCCTTCTTTATATTAATTCGTCCTTCTCCTTTCCGCTACAAGTGATATGTGCATGTGTATCTCGATGTTTACACCACAACTTTATTATTCAGGAAAGGGGGTAGGCGAGAAGGGCAACCTGATCACATGCTCTTCAAGTCCATTCCTATTGTATACTATTTACCCCCTGTTTCCTCTCTTTAACTCCCCTACTGCAACAATAAGATTCAAAGTCATACTGAGAAATTTCACCATTATGTAAAGTGTAGAAGAGGGAGGAAAGAGATACTAGTGACATCATAAGTCGTCATATTTTCATTCAAAATAAATTACATACTTCATACCAAATAACCCGGGGCAGAGGGAGACCGAAGCAGACGTGGGAGCAGTTTGTCCTTAAGGATATGGTAGTGCGTGGGGTGGACTGGGTCCTGGTGGGATAGGCGGGAGTGGAGGGATAGAACCCGCAGACCCGACCCTGCCACAGACGGGATAAAGGTATGATGGTGATACCAAACAGAAACTGGGACAATGGCGTTGGACACACCAGTTCCCAGTTGCGTTGGACACACCAGTTCCCGTGAGATCGCTGAAGTTAAGCAGCGCAAGCCCACGTCAATACCAACATGGGTGGTTGGTAAAGAACGTTGGGTGCTGCAAATTAACCCTCTCCTTCGTCCTTTCACCTTACTCCTCATCTCCTGCGGGCAGCCTCCTAAGGGTTCATCCTGTTATGGCTGCCTGGCTTACTCCCCAACCCACGAAAACTAATCCAATCCAGTATCCAGTAGTTATCTTGTCATTTCCTAATCCCTTCACCCACACATATCCCAGTTTATACAACTTTCTCACCGATGTCGATCCCTCGTTATAAAAGTTGACTTCTACTTTAATATTTATCCCAATTGTTTTCAAGATCAACACATAATCATCATCATCTCACCCTTCTCCCGCCTGAGGCAGGGTCGGGTCTGCGGGTTCTGATCCTCCACTCCCGCCTATCCCCCACCAGGTCCCCATCCACCCCGCACGCCTCCATGTCCCTCTGCACCACCTGCGCCCACGTCCGTTTTGGTATTCCTCTGCCCCTGGTGCCTCCATCACCCTCAGTCCCGTAATAGCCCTAATAAGGTCATCCTCTCCCCTCCTCATAACATGCCCATACCACCTTCTCTGCAATGTCCCCCACTCCCAAGCTACCTCAAACGTAAGTGTTTCGGATTCCATCGGCTCTTGACACCCCACTCATGTAGCGCAGCATTCGCATCTCCGCCACTTGCATTTGCTTTTCATGGTTCTTCCTAGCTGCCCAACACTCTGAGCCATACAACATAGCGGGCCTAACGACAGTTCTATACACTTTGCCCTTCAGCTTAGTTGGGACCCGTCGTTCGCCCAAGACCCCCACTTGCCTGTCTCCATTTCTGCCATCCTGCCTTAATCCTATGTGTCACATCCGAATCGATCTCCCCATTGCTCTGGAAAACTGATCCTAAATACCGGAACTCCTGCACCCCTGGTATCTTCTCACCCCCACAACTGATCTCGCCCCCTTGTCCCTTGCCACTGAAATTGAAAGCTAAGTACTCAGTCTTCTTCATGTTCACCTTAAGGCCCCCACTCTCCATTGCCGTTTTGATGTCTTGCAGGCCCTTTTGTGCATCCTCTTTGGACTCCTCCAGCCTCCCCACGTCGTCGGCAAATGCCAGACATAATATGGAAGGGAAAAGACAGTTTTGCAAAGGGTCTTAAAACTCCCAATTGATTTTATAGAGATATAATTTGAAAAAAAAAATTAATTCTTCACGTAATATGAACATGAATTGGAAAATGAAAAATCAATGTCACACGGAACAACACGCAAAGGATGAAAAGAAAATCAATGAAATCTATTAAGAAAACTATAATAAAAAAATAAATATACTTGCTAGATAAAAAGAGGAAAAGGACGTTAAAAATACGACAAAATGGATTGCTGTGTATATTGCTACTAATTCTCTGATTATCCGACATGAGGATCATTTATTTAACGACCAAGAACCAAAACTGTAATACCTATTTAAAGAGGAAGAAGAGGAAAAAATGACGTGTGTTTGATGACAAAAAAAAAGCAGCAAATAATTTCTGCTAAGTCTAATAATTTACAAACATTTCAACACTTTCAATCAATTAAATTATACCGTTAATGTCTCTTCATTTGAAAAAATAAAAACTAAAATTCTTAAGCCTACTAAGAATCTTTGAAAAACCTATCATCACGTAAAACTAGAAAACGCCCAAAGGGCACAATAGAAACCAACCTTTCAAATGCCGTCACAAAAATAGAGAGATAATTCGGTCGCAAACCTCTCTCTCTCTCTCTCTTTTTCTCAGTAGCCTTTTTCAGTAGACACGATGAAGACCTCCAATGGTCGAAAACGTTACACCGCCTCAAATGTGGTTTAGGACACACCCTAAACGAAATGTTGGCCAAGTATGTCCCATCACTGCATGGGGTATATAACGAGAAAGACCTCAATGCTAACTTTCAAAAAACCAACCCTTACCCTAGTGGGTAAAAAAATTGATGATGGGCAGGCTGACACATATATACACTATATCACACTTATTTCTAACTAACCTAATACCTAAACAACTACGAGTGGGGAAGGCAACCTGCCTCCACTGCAGCCAATCACCAAATCCCCAAACTCAAATTGGTTAAAATAATGGGTAATATGACCTGCCAAGAAGGAATCTGCGTCCGTTTTCAACTTTCAAAAACAATGAAATACTTCACGAACCTTCTGATAGGATACTCTTTTCATTATCTAAAAGTTGAACACTTAGACGTCAAACGGTTAACAACACGTATCATTTTATGAATTTTTTTAAAATAAACAATAGCTTTTAAAAATTCAAAATCAATTTGAAAGTTCATTTTTCGGAGAGGAGAAGGATGAGCAATAGAAGTTTGAAATTAAAAAATCAAAATAAAGTAGTCATGTCCAGTCATTGTTTTAAACTAAACTTAAAACTACATTAAATTTTATTTTTAAAGTTCCGTTTCCTCGTCCCTCCAACTTCATTTTAAAAAAAAAACTACAAAACATATTAATTACTATATAATTTCTTTAATTTAAACCCACTTCCTTCATATCAACAGGCAGATTAAGCTACAACAACCCTTTCTGCAACTGTTTTCCGTCTATAGCAGGGGTTCCCAACCTTTTTCTTCGATTCACCCCTTTTAAAAGTATGGGCTTAGTTCATACACACCCCCCTTACAATTTTCTCTATAATTTGCACCTGATATATAGTATGCAAAATCCCGTCTCGGTGGCGCAGTGGGTAGCGTGCTTGGTAATTGTGTCTGTGGTTCTCGGTTCGATACTGGACCGAGATGGGTTGGCTTATTTTCGGGTGAGAGAGGTGCCTCAAGTGCTCTTTCCTTTGCACTAGAAGTAAAACTGAGGCCTCGTGTGGTGTACGATGGCATCTGCACATAGAAAAACCCTTTCTATTAGGCAACGGGTAGAAGAGGTGAAATACCGAGGTGTAGGAGTTCGACTGAGTACCCCAAGGAACCAAAGGCTAACGCTACAAAAGTATTGGGTTACAGCTGTGGCGGCGACTGACTGGGGAAATCGCTGTCTAATATATCACGCTTGTGTCCATTCAGAGGGAGAAGATAGGCACCCAACCCTGCCATCAGTGGGAAATGAATTAGGAGTTGCTTGTTGGTCTTCAAAGAAAGTAACGAACAATGCATTCAAATAAATGTTTAGATGTCGATCCCCAATCGATCCCTTGATCATCATTGACCCTCAGGGGGTCGATACCGACCCCGTTGGGAAACCCTGGTCTGTAGCATGAATGGGTTGAGTGCGCCCTCACAAATTCCAGACATACAATATGTGCATACCACGAAAGTAAAAGCAGCAAAGCAACTCCTAACCCTTTTCCCGCCTATGGTAGGGTCGGGTACCCATCTCGTCCCGCTGAATGGACAAAAGGGCGATATATTGGACAGTGTTTTTCCACAGCCGGTTGCCGACCAAAGCTGCAACCTCTTTGCTTATTTACTGGTAGGGGCATTGCAACGATGCCGGGGGGGGGGGGCGAGCTCCTACACCTGGAAATTTTTTGCCTCATCTACCCGATGCATAGTAGAGAGGGAGGGTTATTTTGCGTGCAAATGCCATCGTACACCACACGGGACCTCGGTTTTACTTCTCATCCGAAAGAAGGCGTACTCGGGGCCTCTCTCTCGCCCAAAAGAAGTACCTCGGTCCAGTATCGACCTCTAGATCTACTGACGGATTTACCGAGCGTGCTACCCACTGCGCCACCGAGGCGGGTTTCACGGAAGTAAAAGCAGAAGCCGCGGAAAGAATTAGGTAAACTAACAGAAAGTATAAATAGAAAATGATACAGGAGGATAATGGGGTGAGACGGGAAAAAGTCATCAGGACTTCAATGGACAAAAAGAGGACCACGAGATTTAAATACACGACTAGTTGTGTTGACCTAATGTGGGACACTTTTAATCCACTACTAAAATCTTACAGGGAAAAACGCGCTTGAGCAGTCTATCCCGAAACTCAAAAGGATGAAAAATGCGAAGAATCAGAATATACAATAGAAAAGAACGAAATGTCAGAAAATTTCAGGTGTGCAGTTAATAACTATTATACTTTTACAATCATATATTCATGTTTGACCCGCCTCGGTGGCGCAGTGGGTAGTACGCTCGGTAAGTTCTAAGTTTCTCAGTAGTTCTAGGTTCGATAAGGGTCCCAGGTGAGAAGTAAAACTGATGTCCCGTGTGGTGTACGATGGCATTTGCAAGTAAAAGAACCCCATACACTATGCAACGGGTAGATGAGGCAAAATTTCCAGGTATAGGAGCTTGGCCTCCCTGGCGTTGGTAGAATTCCCCAACGAACAATAGACCGACGATAAATAAGCATAGGGGGTTGCAGCTTCGGTCGGCAACCGGCTGTGGAAAAACACTGTTCAATATATCACTATTGTGCCCATTCAGAGGGACAAGATGGCTATCCGACCCTGCCATAGGCGGGAAAATGGGTTAGGAATTGTTTTAATCATATATTTATATTCATAAATTTTACAACGTTAAAAGAATAATGGGAAGTTTCAATTTCCAACTTGAGCTTTAGTTTAATAAAAAAACAGGTGGAAAATTACAAAAAATACACAAATTTGACAGATTTTCCTCTCAAAATTAAGGTGTAAAACGATATATGATATGCCTGTCAGAATATGACAGACGATATGTAGGTGCAGGAGGAAATATATCTAAACTTCTGTGGAAATTACGTTTTCAGTTCAAGATCATGATTAAAAAATGAAAAAAAAAACTTGAACAACCTGGAAACTCTCGGGGTGGTGGCAAAACAAATTAATTATGTGAAGTATTCAGATTCCAGTAGATATAAGACTCAGGGTAACGCTGCATGTCGTAGAGGTGACTAAACGGGTTGTGGCATTTGGATGTTGGTCGGTCGGTGAGTAGTTAAAACTAAAATTAAACAGCCCGTGAGTTTCCGTTATCCACTCTATCTTTCAGTTCTGCCCAGAGGATCTCTTGCCCTCCTTTCTCTTTAGCAAGTTTCTATATCCTTTACTACCTTACCCCCTTTGTTTCTTCTTGCCCTGTTGAATGCAATGGTACTTGACCCCTGTCCCAGGACACAAATTGGATTCTTAAAGAAGTTGATGTGCCGTTCTCCTAACAAACTAGTTAACAGCATGTCAATTTGCAATAAACCTTACACCTGCCTGAAAAGTATAAGAAAAATGGTCAATAAGGGTGTTTTAAAGAAAATTCAGTTAATAAATATATATATGGGTCCAAGTAACAGTCACTTGTAAAGGATTCGAATGATATCTTGCTCTACATTACAAATGAATCTGCTTCTAAAAGACAAATATTAACCCTGGTATTGATAGCCATGATAAAAGCTACACCAAAAAAAAAAGGAAACGTTAGAGATGTGAACTTCCTACCTTCAAACTGAAGATGATAAAGAACTGACAACCACGTGTAATAATAAGATCTGCAAGACGGAGTCAATTTCTTCGAGTACATCATCAAACGCAACATAGACACCATCTGCAACAAAAGAAATAGATGCAAATTACTTCAAAGAAGCTCTCAGATAAACGTAATTTCTCAAATATATATGTACAGGAAGTCCAAACAGCAATATGCATATAAGTAAGGAATGCCAATCATAAACCAATCACTTTTGGGCTCATCCAATTAAAAAAACCTCCATATAATATTCAAAGGACATTGCGCATATATTCAGCAAAATATTATGCATAAAAAAAGCATAAATTCGACAATACAATTTGACTATAAGAACGGTCCGCTTCATGTAAACAACATTAATGCCACCATATAAGGAGACAGACAATAATTTTTATCAGTGATTTATATGAAAATATATGGGTAAGTTGTCAAAAAATGGATACTATATTTATATCGTCAAGACCATAATCATCTAATTTGCATGCGTGCATGAATATACCATGGCCTCATTACAAACTAGTCAGTTTAACATCCAAAAGAAATGGAGAATTAACAAGATGCTTTAGAGATACTGTCACATATACAGGTAATAAGCAAAATCAAAGGTAACTATCACAGGACGGGATGAATTTTGTTGCATGAGTCGCATTACATGTTTGTTGGTGTTTTAGGGCCCTTCAACTACTAGGTCAGTGGTGGCGAACCTTTTTTGTGAAGACGGGTCACAATAACACGAAAAAAAAACCAAAAAGTTGTCCGTGGGTCAGGTGCAAGCACTATTTAATTTTATGATTAAAAATAAATAATTATTAATAATGAATAAAGTTTATTAAAGTAGAAAATAGAGACCATCATCATAATAACTTTGTCCCGCCTGTGGCAGGGTCGGGTCTGCATACAGAAAACTTGCTCTCACGTCTGTTGTTTATGAGGCGATAAACTAGATATGATTCAAACTTGGGTCACTTAAAATTACACGGTGGGTCACAGGTTCGCCAGCACTGTACTAGGTCATTAGAGCCCCGTCCACAGCATAGTTCTTATACAGAGACTGCACAGATACTACACTAATGCGACGATTTTTGGGTATTAGCAGTACACAGTTTTCCCAAGCGGCCACCCATGTCAGTACTAGCTGGGGTTACGCTGCTTAACTTCAGTGATCAGACGAGAACTGGTGTGTCCAACGCAATTCTCCGCTCCCAAACATCCAGGAGATGACGTTTCATGTGACAAGAGCCGACTCGTTATAATAAGGAGAGAGGAAGCGGTCAGGTGTTAAAGGACACATTTGGAAAGGTGAACAGGGGCCTTGTTAAAAGATACCCTAAGAGATAGGGGGATGGAGAACAACTAACAGATCTGCAGACTATGCTGTAGATGAACTAAGGGTATGACGATACAAGGTACAGACACAGGAGTATCCTATGAACGACAGGGAACACTATATTAATAAGAGGAAACAATATTTATTATTAAACCCTTATCTCGCCTTGGCAGGGTCGGGTCTACGAATGACCGCCCTCCATTCTCGTCGGGAGCGGCGAGTTGCGTTGGACACACCAGTTCTCGTCTGATCACTGAAGTTAAGCAACGCAAGCCCAGTTATTACTGACATGGGTGGTCGCTCGGGAAAGCTGGATACTGCTGATACCCAATAATCGTCGCATTAGTGTAGTGTCTGTGCAGTATATGCATTAGAACTATACAGTGGACGGGTCTCTAATGACCTTCTAGTTGACGGGACCTTAAACTCCAACAAACAAACAATCCATTCTCGTCGCTATTCCCAACACTTCCATATATGTCTTTTCCCACCCTACATGCTGCCATGTGCCCCTGTACATTCTGCCCCAAGTCTGCTTTGCTATATATACATTTATTCCATTCGCTACCAATCACTATTAGGCCCAACTCCAATCTCATGATATTTTCATACGTAATCTTCCTTATTTGGGAGGCTACCTATAAAACATTGGTTTTACGGAATTCACTGACAATCATCGGGCTACTGCAGTGCAAATTGTGAGAAGTGTTGAAATTGTGCTAATGATGGATTGTTTGTTTGTTGGTGTTTTAGGGCCCTTCAACTACAAGGTCATTAGAGCCCCGTCCACAGCATAGTTCTTATGCAGAGACTGCACAAACACTACACTAATGCGACGATTTTTGGATATTAGCAGTACCCAGTTTTCCCAAGCGGCCACCCATGTCAGTACTAGCTGGAGTTGCGCTGCTTAACATCAGTGATCAGACAAGAACTGGTGTGTCCAACGCAATTCGACGCTCCCACTAATGATTGAGGATATACCGACAGTTATTCTCAAAATTTCCTTTTTCTAAAGAGTTTTATAAGTTCAACATCTAATTAGTAGATGGTATTACATTATAACAGTATCCAATATGGAAATAAATTCGTGTTAAAATTAAGCAAGGGGATACACGATGCAGTCAATTAAAGTGGTCCTTTAACTACTCTGTGACCTCGCAACTAACTCTCAACAGTTTTAGAAAAATTAAACCACAAAAATATAAATAAACTCCACGCACAACTCGCTTCTGCAAACGTGATCTGCATAGAGAATCACAAAAAAACAGCAGCTTAACAACATCTAAGCAGACACAAATAAGATGCAAAAAAAACACCCCTTTATTCACATCTTAGTCATAACCAAAAATCTGCAAAATCGAAACGACAAAAAATATATACTGCATAACATCCTGCAAAGCTGCCTGCTCACAACATTCAAACATATCTTTTTGTACAAAATTGACAGAATGCCGTTGAGCACCGCCACTATTTTGTGGCTAAATTCGGTACAAGTGGGAGGAAAGGAAGAAGTGAGGTAGGGAGAAAATGGGTAAAAAATAGGTCCAATGTCCACCTCTTGGCGCCAAAGCAGCAGATATAACCAGGCCAGCAGCAAACGAAAGGTTAACCAACTCCAGCTGAGAATAATTTTATGCTCACCGCGCTGACTGGTAAGTCAAATATAGGCTACAGTAGGCGATGCCTTCTTCCAAGTGCAGCTCTCAGACAACAACTCACTCGCAAATACAACCTCGTACACACACACACACAACAGGTTCAGCAAGGTTGTCCGGTAAGATTCGAGACGACTCATTTAACCCTTTCAACTTACTTGAGGAGGAGGAGGCACTGCAAGCGCATTCAAAAAAATGCTCCTTCTCCTCCTTTCTGTAACCGTCCTGAATTTTTCTTGCAGCTGCAAAATGAACTTAAGGCTACTACTACCACCACCACCACCACCATCACCTCCAAAAATTCAATATCATCCGGAATATTCCCTCAAGAAAAGTAAAAGAAGTAAATAATAATAATAATAAAAAAAATGCAACAACAACAACAACAATTCATTGTGCCTGCAATTCAATCGAGCAACAAGATGAATGATGGTCACTAAGAACATGCAAAGACTGCATGACAAACACAAGAGGGCAGCATCTCATCATCATAGTGTGTATTAGCCGAATATGAGGGAGGAGGTCACTACAGCAAAGGGTAAACTAGAGTATCGAAAAGGCAAAAAAATATGCTCGTTCAACTCTGCCCAACATGACAACATGGACGACACACACAAAAAAACCATTTTTATGTGTGTCCAAGAAACCAAATAATAAGGCAATAGCAGAGAAAAGTCACTAAATATAGTACAATTTTTACTTCAAAAATTGATCATAGGGGAGGAAAAAGAACGATATTGGACAATATAAAATATCATTTACAAACAAAAATGTACACTAACAACAACAGCATCACGACACAACACAGAAAGATGGAGAAATCGGCCGCCATTATGTATTCTTCTGTCTTTTGAATTTGAACCCTGACTGACAGCTAGCAGTCTAAGACTGAAGATATGTTCTGGACTGTGGTCACAATACGGTGATGAAAACAGAGAAAAAAGGCAAGAGAGAGGCCAAAAAAGACCTCCAGTCTGATATATGTATAAACCCCCCATCTATTGTATTCGTCAAAACATCTTCAATTCAAAAATGGGCGTGGTGGCGCTACTCTTGGATATGTATATATGCACACACACACTCAAACAAAAAAAAATTATAAGACCTTTTTTTGCACAAAACACAAATGCTATGAAATTCACATAAGCATCAACTAAGATCAACATCCTTTTACTCCTTTTTTTATATAAAAAGTAAGAAGAGAGAGAGAGAGAGAGAGAGAGAGAGACGAGGCAGCCTGTAGCTGTTCAGACAAACATTTTTTCTCCTACGACGGATGTCATAAATGCACTTTTGAATTATTCAGAAATCTAACTATAAAACCTACAAAGTCGCAGACGTAACAAAGAGCCACACACGCACACTTATAGAAACAACAACAATCGCCGAAATAAAAAAAACGACAAAACATTCCGACGGAGACAATCATAATAATGATAATAATAATAACTGTACCACTGCTCTTGATGTGTTGCACTGAGCAAAACCAGGTATGCCTTACAAGAACAACAACTAAGAATTGTGTCTTAGAAACCAATCCAATATAAAAAAAAGTCTATAAAAAATAGTAGCCTAAAAAATTATGTGACTTCAGAAGGGGGCAAAGGAGAGAGGTGGAGGAGGAGGGGACTATGATTCGCCTACTATGTCATGTACACAAAAGTTTAACTTTTGACAACTTTTCATTTTTTTGACCTTTTCTTTACTTACAGAGTGAGAGAAGGTGAGGAGAGACCATACACCAGAAATAGATCCATCCCAAAAGTCTAGACTTGTCCTGCCATCTGATCCAACTTGTGGGCGGCCAGACCACTGCACAGGCTACTTTTTTCGGCAACCTACGTCACGCAACTTACACATATATACAAAACATGCAATTTTTTTTTTTTTGAAATTACAGAAAAATATTATTACCATTCATTCTGACGATGATAACAACATCGTTCTGGTTTCGCCTAGCGTGAATGCGATCCAGACTCAATTCCCTTAGTGACATTATTGGTGGTAGTGCCATTATTGGGCTCTTTTAAGGGCTGATTTCTAGAGCACCCCAAATTAAACACTGTTTTGGAAATGACAGCGTGATTAAAAACAAAAACCTTAGCTTCAATTCACTCAACCCCGATGACCATTTCAATGATTCTCGAGATGAAAGCAACGTGAACATAACCCTGAAGTAACTTAGATATTCTTCGGGCAGGTAGATATAAGAAGGGGTTTTAGGGGACGTATTTCTTCATTAAAATTAGAGGTCCACATTTGTTAACACAATGATCGCTTTGTTAAGTGTAGACGTTCAGGACCATACCATCAATGGGTCACTGACTGAAAGAAGGTTCTGACATTACGATTTTCTGACAACCAGTTTATAGTCCTGCAATAACACCCACTACTTCTTCAATGATTCACCCACTACTACTGTACTTACTCTTTACCTGCCCATGGTGTAGTTTGGTACTCAACGGTTCCAGATTTCCGAAAAAAGGGGGAGGGAGGTGAAGCAGGATACAAGGAACAGACTGAAATAGTGGTGGACATCGAGAACGCATGACGACAATCCGAAAATTGAATTTCATGTACAGTAACTGACTACCGACCTTGATGGCTCAACCCTTTTCTCTTAGGTTCACAGGGGTCAGAAATATTCTAATCCGGAAATCACACAAGGTTCATTTGATGAAATCTGAATGTATTAACATGGTTTAACGACTTCAACAAGAAATCTAGAAGATGTATGCACTAATCATTATTGTCAACAACAATTAATGATGAAGATAATATATTAATAATAAGCATAGACACACATAAACACGTCAGAAATGTTACACACGAATATCTGAGAAACACAATAATCAATTGATCATTAATTTTTAGATAATTAAACGCTGGACAGTACAGACCTTTTAGCGAGACAAAAAAAAAACAGACAAGCAGAAAGGAAAAAAAATCACGTCACTTTCGCCTCTCTCTCTTCCAGTTAACTGTCCATCAACACAATTAATAATTCACTTGGCCTTGGTGGTGGTGGTCAGAGCTGCACAAACAATTAATTGTGTCTCCATGTTCACAATCACCAGTAACGAACCAAAAACGTTCGTCTATTTATTTCGCTCGCGTAACAACGAACGGTTGTCGAGCAACACATTGACAATCATTTCATAAGAACGACACGAGAGGGTGCCATGTGCTAAACCGAGCGCCGCAACTCAGCCAATCAACACATGAAGAAAAGAAAACGCCTTTCGATGATTTTTTTTTCGGACGACAACCGAACGGATGAGAGAAGAGGTGGGGGCCCTTAAGGGTTTAACGAGTGCCCATTCAGAAAAAAGTATCACACTGATTTTTTTCCTCTCTTCTTCTAGAGAGCAACTACTACCTATAGTTAGCACGACAAGAATAAAACTTTAACCATCTACAACTAGATGAAAATTACTTCGTGCGCCTCAAACGCCGATCTGAGTGACGTTCATCAAAAAACACATTGCCCTGCCTGTTGTGGAGAAGAAAAAAAGGGGCAAAAAGACGATCAAATATTTTAGTCCTAAACATTATAAAAGAAAGGGAGTAAAAACAATATCAATTCTAGAAAAGGTACACAGGTACCTCCAAGAATCAAGACAACAAGGACAACTTATTCACCTTACTGCGGTAACTACTACTTTTCGTTTTAAAATGCTAGTCGAAAGGGCAGTTAAAGGGATAGCAGCATTAAGCCTAATTAGTAATGGTATTTTCACTGTCTCAGGTTTTGCTCTGATAAACTTGTGACGTGAAAAATTTCTGTAACCACAATTTCAACAATCACCTAAACGGGCTTAGGTATTCATTAAAAAATTAAATTTTCGAATTGAATTTTCGAACCTCCAGGATAAGGAGAATTAGGCCATATTAGAGTAGGGCGTACAACGCAGGCAGACATGGTGGTGGAATGATGAGGTAGACGCAGGAATCAGATAAAAGACAGTTGCATTTTACAGGTGGCTCGAGAGATGGGTGACCATGACTCTAGGAGGATCATTAACTTGGCCAAACACCACGAGTATGAGGCCCTCTTCAATCGGCTAAAGGCAAAGGAAGGCGAGAGAATTTTTTAAACTGACCAGGGCTAGAGAAATGGCAAATAAAAGATAAACCCCGAGCCATAACAGTCAAGGATGACAAAGGTAGGGTCCTGTTTCTTCCTGCTGAGGTAAACAGGAAGTGGGAAGAATATTTCCACAACCTCATGGATGCTGCAGTGGGAGAGGACATAGGCACACACCCTCTCATTTTTAGGGTGGTGGACAGGGTGCTGAAGGAGGAAACAGTTAAGGCCCAGAAAATGAAAAGCCGAAAAGCTGTAGGCCCGGATAGGATCCTCATTGAAGTGTGGGGTAACCTTAGGACAACAGGAATAGGGTGGCTAGGGAAACTATTCAATAGGATGCTAGTGGACACAGAACGCCAGCAGCAAGGCTTGAAAGTTGGATAATACCACTCTTCAAGAGCCATTCCATGAGGTTATGGGAGAGTTACAGAATGTCGCCTTTGGGATAGAACTATTGTCGAGAGAAATGAGTTCGGGTTCATGCCTAACAAGTCTACAATGGAACCAATCTTAATTCTGAGGCAGATGGCAGAAAAGCATAGGGCAGCAAAGAAAGATCTCCATGTCATCTTTATCGACTTGGAGAAGGCCTATTGATGGTGTTCCACGACAGGTAGTGTGGAGGTATTAAGGGAAAATGGAGGATATGTATGACGATGGTTCCATAGTGGTTTGACCGGCTAGGCTATATGGATCGGAGTATTGGTCAGTACGAAAGAGCCATTAAGGCAGAATGCAAGTAGCTGAAATGCGAATGTTGTGGTACACGGGTGGGGTGTCGAAAGCAGACGGAATTAGGAAAGCATGTTAGAGGTAGGTTGCAGGGGGGGGGAGCATCGCGGAAAAGACGAGAGAGAGAGAGTAGATTGAGGTGGTATGGGCATGTGATGAGAAGAAGAGGGGAGGCGGAGATAGTTAGGTCCATCACAGGGATGCAGGTTTATGGAAGTACGGGGGGGGGAAGACTAAAGCAGACGTGGGAGCAGGTTGTACGAAGGGCTATGTTAGTCCGTGGGGCGGATGGGGACTTGGTGGGGCACGGCCGGGAGTGGAGGGCAGAAACCCGCAGACCAGACTCTGCCACAGGCGGAATAGGGTAGTATGATGATGATGATGAAGGATGCGGGTAATTGTAAGACTTTCTGGCTAAATATTTTATTACGTGCACCTTATTATTGTGACAACTACGGATGAAAAAAGATGAAGGAATACGAAACAATTCTCTAAGGTATATATTATATTGTCTAAAAATTTCATGCGAAACTGACAAACGATTCAACAAATAATGATCCTAAGGGCTTTTATATAGGCTTATTTATCATTTAGTGATACAGCTGTTTCTCCAATTGGAGCTACTTTAAACCATATTTTTAAATAATATTCATATATAGAAACTACTGGATTCTACAGATAAGAATATGAGGTATGCCGAATATGATAAGTTTACCTGAAATTCGGTCTAATATGTTTTGAAATAAAAAAAAATATTAATAAGATTGTCAATAAACTATTGTAAATCATAAGTTTTTGGCTTAGATTTGGCTTGCCTTAAAATAAATGAGTTATTAATACAGTAAAGCATCCTGATTTGACTCTAAATTTGAATTTTGGATAAAAATGATGTCTGGTTTCGTAAGAAAGGTATCATTTTTAGAAGAGGAGAAAAACAGGTAAGAAGGACCAGCAAAAAATCTCCATTAATAACTTTTTATGACAAAAAGATATGAAATGGGTATGCCAAAAATTTCGAAGTTTTGGTCAAAATTATTGCACATACAATCACAAATCGAGTCGGATGAAAAGTGAAAGGGAAGGGGTAAATAAGAGGGGTGTGTGTTGTGTTCGTGTAAAGTCTACTAAATACATAAGTTTGAAATTCAAACCTTAATCGGTTAAATCAAGAAATCCACTGTCTGTTTCACACATGATATAAATGTGTATATAAAAATAATGCTTCCACAATTCAAAATAGACGGTTAAACGGATAAATCCACGAAGAAACCGCCAAACTACACCCCATTTCATAAACCTAATAAAAATAACTACGTTCACTAACCGAACCTATTTACAGCACTTTTTCGCCACCTCCCGTAAAAATTTTTTTTTTATCCTTATAAAAATAATAATCTTAAACATAGCAAAACTTACCCCAAAAAGATTTTGTATAAAAACAAAATTCACGGTCAGCTATTCGTTATTCACGCGACCTGCAAACGCTCTGCGGGAGGTGGCAGCGGACCCGCGCACGGAACAAACAGCAGCCGCACAGACATCACATAGTGCAACATTTGACCACGAGTGGCAGCACTAGCACGACTGTGAGCAACGGCAACGAGCAAACAAAGCCAATCGCTACAGAGCTACTGAACGCCCACAATTCTATAGTAGCGTAAAAAAGCTACGTTCTATTTTTCAAAAAACTTCTTTTAACTGGAATTAACTTTTTTAAAAAAGTTGTCAATTAACTGCTAAAAAAAGTAAAATTCAATGAAAAAGGTAAAAAAAAACAGGATTTGATAAGCACCAATAGTGATGATGGAGTTATATAAAAGATATACTTATAATTACAACGTGGACAATGGTCAAGTGTTAAATCGAACGAAATTAATTACCAAATATGCCTAACGTTCGATACATTTTCAAAGCTTAACATGCTTCACTTAAACATACTGTACATACTTCGAGAATTCAATTATTAAACATTAATCAATTTTGAATATTAGACCAAAAGACGAACAACAGTAAGATATGTAAGCACATTTTTTCTTCAGTCTAGACTGCAATATCAGAAATTAATTGTGGAACTCCAAAGCAGTTTATCCGTTGAACGTAAGGTAAAGAAATAAAAAATACACTTTTGGTTTTCATTTTTTCCCCTCTGTCAATATATTTTTTATCGTATGACACATTAGTCATTAACAAGGTCAATGCCTGCCTCATAAATTGAACCATTTAAAAAAAAAACAAGCAACATTGCAATTCAGGTAAAATAACTTTAAAGCCCATAACACCACATTATTTCCACAGTTCACGAAACTATTTTTCTTAAAAACTAAAGTACAGTATCTTCAGACAAATGTAGAAATATTATTAGCTTATGATGGTCCCACTTTAGCGTGAAACTCAAACAACCAAGATCAGTTTTCCGCTCAACTACACTTAAAAACATCCCCTAAACTTATATGGCTATCCGTGCTTGACCACTCTCATTCAAACGATTAAATGAGTAACAGAATTCGAGTTTCTAAACACACCACATATAAAACTGTTAAAATTAAGAAATAATGCAGAAAAATGGGTCGGTGATCAACTTAAGTATAGTCTACAACTTCAATTCTTTGAAACGACAAGATTCTGACGACTGACCATTAAGAAACCGAATGGCTAAACCTTGTTAACGAAATTAACGTAAAATAACCAGGAAAACGTGATAAAAGTGGGAACATCTACCGGTACATCAGCCTTAGGGCAGGACGAACTCCTTGAAACGGAAAGGCAGCGGCTATATTGCGTTGGACACACCAGTTCTCGTCTGATCACTAAAGTTAAGCAAAGCAACCCCAGCTAGTACTAGCACGGGTGACCACTTGGGAACACTGGATACAGCTAATGATGATTGAAGTTGAAAGGCCCTAAAACACCAACGCCACAAAATAGAAACGGATATGTTGCTAGTCCGTACATTTGTATTTCAACATGTATATACCGGGACAGAAGCGTCACTGGAGTTCTCCTAGGGGCCTAGCCCTAAAGAAGCCACCACCGTGCCCTAGAATCAATAAGAACATGCATAGTACTAATTGAGCTACCAAGAGGTACGTATAATCAACAATTTGAAATTCAGTAATTCCAATGACTTGAAAGCGCCCACGGATTAAGCAAACAGTTCGCAATTAGTAGTAGGTCCACAAACTGGGTCCATAAACTAATTACTGAAATTCCACTTTAAAAGTAAACAGTTTAAAGATGCTATACATATAATGGGTCAGTTATCGAGAAAACAAACTAGCTAGTCAACATCTGACCACATCAGCTCGGACATCACGCACACAACCAACAACAAATATGAATGTTTCTAATTTTTTTTTCTTCCATGAATATTTGTTTAGTGTCTGGACATCCTCAGTCTAGTCAAGGCACTTAGTGGTCCTGGGAATACAGAGGTGAACTGTTGGTTGTGGATGAGGAGGCTGACTGCCGACGTAATACCGCAAATACCACAGCCACAAATCGAACCTGTAACTAAAGACTCAGGAGGTCGGCCCGTCTGCGTGGGCTACTGTAAAACTTTAATTTTCAACCATGTCATTCCATCTTGGCCAGGATCGAACTTTCGACCACCGTGTGGTGTGTGTACCGTAAAATTTTAATTTCCCACCAGGATCAAACCTGCAACCACGAATTCGCGAAATGGGCTGAACTGTGAAGGGTATGGACACGGAATGAGAAGAGGGGAGGAGGAGCTCATCAGGTTCATTTCAGGAATGCAGATGGCTGGAAGCACCCGGGGCAGGGGGAGACCGAAGCAGACGCGGGAGCAGGTTGTCCACAAGGATATGGCAGTGTGTGGAGGGGGGAGCAGGGCCGGTCCGTCCATAGGTTCAAAGTGTGCAAGAACGCGGGCGGCTGCCCTGATGGGGCGGCCAATCAATGTTAACTTGCAGACATTAAGAAAATTAAGTGAAAATATTATGAGGGTTGCGGGGCGGCCTCGACATAACTGCACCCGGCCCTGGGGGGGGGGAGAAAGGTGGGAGAAAGACGGGACTTGGGACCTGGAGAAAGACGGGAGTAGAAGGCTAGAACCCGCAGACCCGACCCAGCCACAGGCGGGATAAGGGTATGATGATGATGATGGGCTGAACAGTGAAGGACTTAAATTGCAACTGTCATTTTAGTCAGTTAACATAAAGGTAGTAACGACGCTTGAAATGGGGGAAAAAAAATTATGAACAAAATTTGAAAAAGCGCGGCAACAACTAACGGACCACGTGTTAGTAGTCCGCCATATTGTTTTCCTTCCCGACAACCTCTTTGCATGAGACGTCAGCCATTCAAGAGTTAACCCCCTCCAGATGACGTCACCAACCTGACGCACCGCCTACCTGCTTTATTATGCATCGCCAAAATGCAAATTAGGTCATAGTTCCGCCCCTAGCCATGTGACCAACCTATTATTTAATCGACCAATCTACGAGCTGACACGTCATTAGGATCGTTTTCGAATGGCGTTAATATGACATTCACACACATTACGAAAAAAAAAAAACCAGGCCTTGGCCTCCATGTTGTGTTTACTGACGACGACGGTGGCGGCGATACCGCCACTAACAACAGCCGACAACGGCTGCATCTGCAACAACAAGGAATGTGCCGTCATCGTCTGCCATTTCACTCCGCCTATGTCTGTCTGACCGCGAATCTCCGAGGTCGTTTCCAGGGCACTGGCCTCTTTATCAAGTCTCAACGTCAACTCCTCACATTCACATCTATACATTATGATGATTATTATGATGAACGCACAACGACGACGACGACCGAAAACGAGGTGACCGATATGAAGCAGCAGCCAGCGGCCAATTGATAGTTATATCACGGAAAGAAGCAAAAGGCAACTAAAATACAGACATCATGTAAGATAAGAGTTTGAAATTGGCGATCAATTTTCACTTGCCAACATTTTCATTTTAGTTGCCAAGAATGGCGCTGCCGTCCCATTCACTAACCACCGATGTTTTGATGACAACGGCGCTGTGGGATATCCGAAAAGTACCATTTCTACTTTTTCGATTCCAGAGCATTAATCGCCCGCCTCGGTGGCACAGAGGGTAGCGTGCTCGACTATTGAAACAATGGTTCCAGGTTCAATACAGGATCGCGGTGGGTTCGCCTCTTTCGAGCGAGAGAGGTCCCGAGTGCTCCTTCCGTCCGATGAGAAACTAAGCCGGTCCCTTACCGGGTGGTGTACGATGTCATTTGAACGTAAAAGAACCATCTCTACTATACAACGGGTAGATGAGGCAAAATTCTCAAGTGTAGGAGCTCGGTTGAGTGTACCAACGAACAGTAGGCGGACGATAAATAAGCATAGAGGTTGAAAGCCTGCAGAGTAAAAATATTGTCCGTCCAGAGAGACAAAGATGGTACCCCACCCTGCCATAGGCGAGAAGAGGGTCAGTAGTTGCTTGCTTGCAATTCCAGAGCATTAAACGTATACGTCTATTATTTCATTTATGTCTTTTTCCCCCTATAATAATTCCATTTCCTGAGCGCGATCGGGCATCCATGAGGAATCCGGAAGGATCGAGCATAAAGCAGGAGGGAGTAAGGGAGGAAGGGAACTCAGGAGTAAATGCTGGACGAATGCTTTTCATGGTTGACTGCTGACCGAAACTTATAACCCATTTTTTGGCGCCTCTTAAGACATAACGGGATCCATTGGACCTCTTAGTCTACTCCAACGTTTCCCAAACTGTGGATCGCGCCTCCAAAAAAAAGTCTGGGAAGCACTGGTCTACTCCTTAGTGAACACCACATCTTAATTTTGTTTACATATTTCACTATTATTTCTAAAAGAAGTTTAAGTCAGACTAAGGTTATTTACCTACCAAATAGAGACACCCATTTATTCCCCATTGGATACCCTGGGTGCCCTTGAACACCCGCCGACTTTAGCCAGGGGAGAATCTACTGTATATGTACCTCAAGACTGGATGAATGGCATCCCAGTTCTGAAGGTTTATTTATTAATGGACTGCACAGGAGGAAAGTGAGCTTATATTACATACCCTGCAGGACACTGCTCTATCGACCATCCAACAGAAAGGGCAATGGACATGTTTCCCTCTCGCCGAAATTGTAAACTCCGACCAGGATCAAAAATGTCATGCCTTGAATTCAGGAGTCAATCACACTTTCAAAATGAGGTAATAGCAGTAGTAGAAGGTGACTACCTAATCCTCATAATGAACATCAGAAAACAGCTTGTTTTGGAGAGACCTCGTCTAACTCTTTGTCTCCAAGTATACACTACTTTTTCCAGATGGCGTTCACTTCTCTAATAGTTCTGTCCCCAATGCACCTATAGTGACGAAATCAGAAATTCAGGTATTATGTCATTTTTAACGTTTAAAAAGTAAAACGTATCGTAGTCATCTTAGGTCATTAGTGCTTTTAAAAATGAGGAAATGCCATTTTTCCAGACCTTTCACAAAACCCTTTTAAAGAGTGAAAAACGTTAAGTAAAATTACCGTAGTTACATGATTACAACCTAGTGATTTTTCTCCAAAATTGCCCTTGGAAAAAACAGCAGAAAGGGGATGGAGAGACGGATCTTTTCATTTTTTTTGTTAGGAGAATAAGGGCAGGGTCGTCTTTAACTCAAGGTCGAGCTATAATTACGTCTGGCATTTCAGAACAACTTTACCGGAGATTTTATATTATAATAAAAATTCTCTTTCCCCCTGGGTCACTTCAGTCACTTACAGTACTTATGTATAGGATACCGACGTCTGCAACCACAGTCGTACCCCTACTTTTGACAAATGTTTATACAGTATTTATTTTCGGAACTTGATTTGTACCTAGCACTTAGTCGACTCCGTCATAGGTGGGAAAGGAATTAGATAACGAAAATCCTCAGGTTAATCAGGCTAGTCAGTCATCAGGTGTAGACTTCACTCAACTTTTAAAATTCCTGTTTGTCGTCAACCCATGCATCAACCTGAACCAATGTCGCTGTCCTAATTGACAACAACGTCCAAGTTAATTGTTGTGTGTTATTAGTGTACTAATGTACGTTTAAATAAATAAATAAATAATAATAATAATAATTCTGCCCACCTCAATGTCCCTTTGCCCCTTTCGAAAAAGCCTAATTTGCTGCTCAACTCTCTTAAGATGGACAATGTCTGCCCAACGTCCTCATGAAAGCCCCCCCCCCCCCCCAACAAATTAATTTCTTTTTCTTAACGACAAAATTGACGTTGGTTACATGACCCGCCAATAAAGGGGGAGGGGCGAAAGACGGGATGGTGAGCACCAACCACAAGGAACCACGGTCTGACTTGTTATCCGACAGCAGACGTATTTGGGGCTTCCTTGTCACCAAAAAGAAGCCACCTAGAGCTCGGCCAGAAGCGAACTTGCGAAGTACGGACCAACTACACATTTTCGTATAGAAAACGCCCTTCAGTCACATCTCCATAGTTTGAAGTCTGGAGCCTTAAGGTAAACGAGAGACACCTTCAGGTCTTCTTGTCGTACTCTTCAACCCACAAAAACCCTCGAAATCAGTCAGGACGATTCCTGCATCCCACCTCACTCAGAAGGTAAACAAGTTTTATGTGGATGTGTGGAAGAGATAGGGATCACCGAAGTCAAGGGTGGCCGCTTGGGAAAACTGGGTACTGCTAATACCCAAAAATCGTCGCATTAGTGTAGTGTCTGTGCAGTCTCTGCATAAGAACTATGCTGTGGACGGGGCTCTAATAACCTGCATAGTTGAAGGGCCCTAAAACACCAACAAACAACAACAACAAGTGGAAGAGATAAATAACCTGCGCGGAATCGGATGACGTTTATATGGACCAATGTTCCCTCTAAGATGGGCTGACCTACAGTTTCGAGTTCGTAGCACACAGATTTTTAGCTCAGCGCAGGAGCGGTCAGTATGGTGAATAAAACTGCTCACAAGTTTTTGATTTTGCACAACGAACCAGCATTCCTTAGAGGGAACATTGATATGGACCTCAGATTAAAAGCAAAGAACGGGCCACAAACATCGACATTGTGCATACCAGAGGAGTTTTAAAATGATAATGCTGAACGTCTGGAACTTTCAGGGTCCTAGGTCCGCAACCCATTTGGGAGCTTCGAGGTAGAGGGCTGGATTCGTGAGTCTGTGGTCCCACATTCGACCTTGGCCGATGTGGACTGCCGAGTAGGTGGTGTGCAATGTTACCCTTGCACGTAAAATAACTCTTTCTGTGAAATTATGTGTAGATCCCTGTATGGAAATTCAGTAATAAACATATGCTACTGTTTCTCTGTTGTACCTGCCAATCAGTCAGAAACAGGTCCTTATCCTATTGGGCTCGAATCTTGCACTACACGAAGTACATATGATTGCAGTATCAAATTGAAATCTATTTAGCCGTCAGGATAAAAGTCTGAGACATTCACGAGAATTTCTCTACTGAGTTTGTCATAATGATGATGAAAACCCATCTTGTCAATAATAACTCAATCATTATTTATCAGCGTGAGTTAGCTTCAAATCTAAAAAACGAGCTGCTGGCAGTGCATAACAGTAAGCTGAAGAAGAATAATAGCAGAAAGAAAAATAATAATAATAATAAAATAAAAGAGATACAGTGGGGTTCAGTGATAATATCAAAGCACAGTATTAAGGCCAAAAAAAAGCAAGCTACAGTAAGTAGCAGCAGTAGCAGTAGCACCACGCTGGCTGCTCAATTCGCACAAACATATAGACTGGTAACTAATGTTCGTTTTATTTAACTTAATATCCCGTCAGGATTAAATGTGAGGTATTTTGGTCATAATCTAAAACCAAGCTTCAAGCCACAAAAATTATCCTTACTAAAGTCAGCAGACCTGTTTTTACTGCTGCTGTGTGAACTATTAGAGGAGCTTTACAAATATGAAACCAACTTCCACACCAGAATGCAAACTGCTAATTTAAGGATGGGTGAACAGAGTGAAAAGCAGCGGCACGCTGAAATATCACTGGTGTTATAAGCAATATGTACTAAGCTAGGATTATAGTGCACACTAATTCTTAAATAAAAAAAAAGATCTACGTAATAACCTTGAATGTCTTTTCGACGTCTTGAACAACTGTGTGTGGGTCTATGTGAAAGTGAGCGAGATATCTTTAACTTCATACCGTCAAGTATTTTTCTCCTTCATTTCAACATGAGTTGCCATAGTAATCCAACCTAAATCAAAAGAGAGAGATAAAAAGAAACATCTCTAATATATATTTAAACTTAGAAAAGCATTAAACACTGATAGCCGCAACTATTTGACATATAATATGAATTTGCACCAATGATCGTGGTGGTTACGACCTTTAACTTTTAATTCAATGGGCATATCTGCCGCAAGCCAGCTCATCATCGTCACAGTTCTTTTCATCCGTTGGATTACAGCAGCTGGATTACAGGCTCACTACGAATTCAGGCTCTGCATTCTTTTCTGCACATCCACCCCACATAGCATCCTGTCCCACCATACAACATGCTCCTGGAGTTCTTAGCTAGTATTCCGGTGAAGAACCGAACCACCTAATCCTTTCGTCTCTCTCTCTCTCTCTCTCATCGTTTCCACAACACCTCCCACTTCAAAACAATGAGTACTCTATTAATTTCTAATTCTGTCTGCCCTTGTCACCCTGCAGATACCCTAGCATAGAATCCTGTCATCATTGTCATCATGTCATTTCACGTAAAAAGTTCAAATTTATTAAGCTAAGAAAGTGTTTTAAGCACTGTATAAAGAAAACCTTGAATGAATTAAATACATGCAAAGTATCCTATTTTGTTATCAAAATGGTGTCCAACACATTATAATAATGGAAAAGTCTTTAATTATGCCAAGAACAATCCTTTTCTTAACAGTTGTCACCCCAACCTAAATAGGAACAATGAAATATAGCAATATGGGAATAAACTCCAACACCTGTGTTTTCGACAAACGATAACTCCAACACTAGAGGACACTAGGGCAAGGAATTATATATTAAGGGGTTGCGTAAGTCTTAATTATTAATTGCACCGCACAATTTGACCCAGAAAGAAGAAGTGATGGATGGCATGAAACAACACCATAACGCCTTTTGCAAATTCAACAAAACAATTCTTTGAAAAAGAAAAACTATTCATTTAAATATTATATTAGGAATTAATTGCAGAGACCATGGCTCTCACTTCTTCCCTCCTGTTGGAAAAACAAACAGTTTAAAAGAGAGGTAATCGCTTCCTCTCTGCATCCGTTGGGAACAGGGCGAGCGGCGAATTGCGTTGGGCACACCAGTTCTCGTCTGATCACTGAAGTTAAGCAGCGCAACCCCAGCTAGTACTGACATGGGTGGCCGCTTGGGAAAACTGGGTACCGCTAGTAACCAAAAATCGTCGCATTAGTGTAGTATCTGTGCAGTTTCTGCATCAGAACTACACAGTGGACGGGGCTATAATGACCTTGTAGTTGAAGGGCCCTAAAACACCAACAAAGAAAGGGAACAGGGCCTGTATTTTCCTCTAACTGATATACAGTCAAACTCGGATATAACACACACCTTCGGGACTGCTCGTGTCTGCGTGTTATAACCGAGTGTGCGTTATAACAGAAGCAATGCTAAATGATGCCAAAGCTATGTTAACTGAACAAAAATATGCTAATTTATAGATGTATTCAAAAAGTCGACCTAGACTTGTATACTTCAAGACGCACACACTTGCAGTCAGCTGCAATTTTTTTGCCAGATTCCACACTGCTGAGAATTTTATCCTTTTATCATCATCATCTCACCCTTCTCCCGCCTAAGGCAGGGTCTGGTCTGCGGGTTCTAATCCTCCATTCCCGCCTATCCCCCACCAAGTCCCCTTCCACCCCACATGCCACCATATCCCTTTGCACCATCTGCACTCACGTCCGTTTTGGTCTTCCTCTACCTCTGGTGCCCCCAACTACCTGCAGTCCCACAATGGACCTAATAAGCTCCTCCTCTCCCCTCCTCATCACATGCCCATACCACCTCAAACGCTTCTCTCTCATCTTTTCCACAAAATCTGCCACATGCAAGCTACCTCTAATGTAGTCGTTTCTAATTCTGTCAGATCATGACACCCCACACATGTAGCGTAGCATTCGCATTTCAGCTGCTTGCATTTGCATTTCATGGGTCTTCCTAACAGCCCAACACTCTGAGCCATATAGCATAGCGGGCCTAATGACAGTTCTGTAAATTTTGCCCTTCATCTTTATTGGGACCCGGCGGTCACACAGGACCCCACTGGCCTGTCTCCACTTTAGCCATCCTGCATTAACCCTACAGGCCACGTCAGAATCGATTTCCCCATTGCTCTGGAAAACTGATCCTAGATAGCAAAACTCTTGCACCATATAGCCTTACTTAAGCTGTGGGGTGTGCCGTCTAGTTGCATGTTATAGCTGTTTGTTATATCCCAGGTCTCTCACACGTTTAAAGTGCTGTAGGGACCAAACCATTTGTGTGTTATATGTAATATCCGGGTGTGTTATAGCCAATCAATTTCTATATACTTATGCATTAGCGTAGGCTGGGACTTTCCCTTGTGTGTGTTATAAGCCGAAAAGTGTTATAACCAGGGTGTGTTATAGCGAGGCTTGACTGTATTTGCCAACTAGGTAGAAGATCAGGAGTTTGTCCCAGAATTTCGTTCTTGATGCGCATGCCCTGACATTTTCCGACTTCACGTTGTAAATAAAGGGATTGTACATATGCATTCTGCCATTACTCATTGCAAGTCAGTTTTTCAAATCATCCCGCGAATTATTTCTTGTACCACCTAATAAAAATACCAGCCGCCAAAAAATAAAATAAGGCCCTCCTTTTACATCGGAAATAACTGACTAACGCATGTCGATGGCAATGAGGAAAAAACTAGTGGCAAAAGTACCAAATTGGTGGGAATTGAATCCAGTGTACCTACACTCCAGGCAGACACTAAAGGGATTCCTCCACATACAATTCGTCGCTTCCACTTACAGGATAATATTGGTGAATGTTCAATCAACTGTTTGAAACACTAAATCCTTTCAACGCCTACATTGCACAAAGGTATATCATAAACAGATTTTTTTGTTTCGTTGGTGTTTTAGGGCCCTACAACTGCAAGGTCATTAGATCCCCGTCTACTGCATAGTTCTAGGGCAGAGACTGCACAGACACTACACTACTCCGACGATTATTGGGTATAAGCAGTACCTAGTTTTCTTACGCGGACACCCATGTTTGTACTAGCTGGGGTTGCGTTGCTTAACTTCAGGGATAATACGAGAACATCATAAACAGCAGAAAAGATCAAGACTTTAATTCCAAGCTGCAAAGTGACGAGATGTGGCCGGAATTGAACTTAGAGACGAGATCAGGAAGAATCAAAAACCACTAGACATACCGGTAGATAGATTTACGAAGATAGAGATGCAGAAATTGAAGAACGTCCATTCGAGGAACCAGTGCATCGCAAAAATGTTCACTTGAACACATAAGTGCATTTAATTAGCTGTACATTTATTTTGTAGATACTTAAATTCTTAAGTTTGAAAGAAAACGATTGACTGAATTTAGACGCCTTCCGCTGTTGAGAAATGCTCTCTGGAGAGAAGCAGTCTGTACTAGGTCATTTGAAAGCATTTAGTTTCACTACTTTGTAAAATGAGAATATTGACCATTTTGACTTACAAAAACACCTAAAACCTAAAAAAAAAAAACAATTAACACGGTATAATATTGTGAAAAAAAAAACAGCCGAAACAATTAATTACAATTTGAGAAGCAGTCATGCCCGATGAGTCAATGAAGGAGGAAATGACAGATGATGTCTTTTCAATTCTTTTGAAACAGTTTAAAGCGATTAAGATGACCCTCCCTCTCAAGGGATTTGATGGCTTTGAATAGACTATAAGTTTATCATAAAAAACCTGTAAAACAACTGTAATTTCTTACCCTTCACACCTTCCTATACCCACCTGGACCCCTGTCTACTCCATACATCACCGTGTACCGCCGTATAACCTGTTCCCATGTTGGTCTTGTCAACCACTACCCATAGTTCACCTCTCCCAGGATGTCCATACCACTTGTTTTCCCAATACGGTCCCTTCTGGCACTATTAGTCCTTGTTCCCCAACTCCGCGGAGTGCCCGTTCTGCTCATGGGTGGACGACGACGCCAGTCATACGTTTCTAGTCCATGACAGATGGATCACCTAATTCACAGCACTGGAGGCGGACCTGGGTCACCTGGCCCCTGACATCACCATGCTGGAGGGGAAGGAACACCTAGACATGGTCTCCCAATATGTCGAAGACATAGCCAAAGAAGAGTGAGCTGAACCGAGAAGCGTTCCAGGCTCACGCTAATAATCAGTGAAGCCCTAAGGGCATAACAAAAAGGCCTCGCCTAGTGTCCAGAAGACAATGGTAGGTGTTTTAGTCGATAGTCCGACACTCAGTGGGCAAACACATTTCACCTGCCAAAAAAATTGTTCCCTCACATATAGTTCAACACTGACCCATAGACCATCGCTTATCTGACCAATGGGTTGTCGAAAATGCCCCTGAGTTTCACTAATACTCTCCGGTAATCTAAAACTTTGCATCTTTCGCCCCGCGTCACCTACCACCATTGTGAGCCTATGGGTTACTGCAGTCCATTTCATTTTTAGTCTGGATAACTCCCCTTAACATTTCATCATCTAGCTGTGTTACCGACTTATTAAATAAATTTACATAATTACCAAATTGGAAAGCATTTTTCATACCCGTAATGTTATTAATTCAATAAGCTCATTAATGTCTGGTGCATTGGTGCTTTCAGGCAAGTTGTTACGGTAAGTCTTCGTGAGTTAAAGAAAAGCATGAATGAATTTCACAATGAAATAAATTGTAATTATGCTTCTGAGATACGAAATTTTATCCTACAGAGTTTTTCTGTTTATGAAATGATGATTGGAGAGAGAAAAAGGTGTGTTGTTGACTTCATTCAATTCGACGGTTTCCACGCAAAGTAAAAGAACAACTATAGTGCTCGCCACGAAAGATGACACATGGGAGGTAGAAGATAGGAAAGTTCACTACAAAAATTAGGGAGTTTGAAAAAGGTCAAATGGCAGGCTTCATTCAGTAATGGCAAACAGAACTTCAATACTTTCTCCATTTTTTGAAGAGGACTCATCCTTTGCCTCCCACCAATGTGTCAACTTTCGTGGCGAGCACTATAGTTTCAAATTCTATACAGTGAACCAGCAGCGTTACCTGGCGACCAAAAGATTATTTTTCGTTCTACAAAATATGTACAGGGTGGCAAGAAAATCTTCGATCAAAAAAAAAAAGAGAATGTGGCTTTATATGATAGACAAACAGAGATATCTTTCGCAATTATTTCAATAAACTTATCATCAAAATGACAACGTCCACACGAAGATTCCACTTTCAAATTCAGATTAATAAGACGTTAACAGCAATCACAAAATCGCTAAAGGCGTTACGCTGTATATTAATGGTTCTTAGAGCCAACGCCATATTTTCTTAAAATCACAACATTCCGTTTCAACCGCACATCAATTACACCTTTCACATATATTATGGATTTGTTTCATCTGTCAATTTCATTCATTAGACGATGTCAATTCCAACATTTCTTGTTGAATATCTCTCCTTCTCTCAACTCAACCACATACACACGGCAGACAGTAAATATTATAAATGATATGGATGAGAATAGAAAGTGAGGTTACGACGAATCTGAAATCATTAATATGCATAAATAAAGAGACAGTTGAACGACATACAACTTTGCACTCAAATAGACAAGCATTTAAAACGGCGAGACAAGAGATTAACATTGGTGGCAAATTTTGCGATACATGTCAAACATCAGAGTAAAGATGGTGGAGGTGATGATAATCCTCATCATTTTCCACCTTGATGAAGTGATCATAATTTCTTCTTATTAATACGTGGTGCTAAAATGAGCCAACTATCGACATCATTCACTTTTTGTTTAGTTGATGTTTTAGGGCCCTTCAACTGCAAGGTCATTAGAGCCCCGTCCACTGCAGAGACTGCACAAACACTACACTAATGCGACGATGATTGGGTATTAGCAGTACCCAGTTTTCCTAAGCGGCCATCCATGTCAGTACTAGCCGGGGTTGCGTTGCTCAACTTCAGTGATCAGACGAGAACTGGTGTGTTCAACGCACTAAACCGCTCCCGACATCATTCACAAGCGATGTCCCGATGTAGTAAAATGAAAATAATGATACAGGTGAGGCGGCACCACACAGAAAAGTCATCAGGACAGTTTAACACTACTGATTTGACCTTGTGAGCTATAAAGAATATGTTTGCGCAGGTCCACTAAGTCCTACCGCCCTTGTTTTTGTTTTGTCGGTGTTTTAGGGCTCTTCAACTACAAGGTCATTAGAGCACCGTCCACTGCATAGTTCTAGTGCAGTGACTGCACAGACACTACACTAATGCGACGATTATTGGGTATTAGCTGTATCCAGTTTTCCCAAGAGGCCACCCATGTCACTACTAGCTTTGGTTGCGTTACTTAACTTCAGTGATCAGGCGAAAACTGGTGTGTCCAACGCAATAAGCCGTTTTCCCTAACTGCCGAATTCCTCCTTTCGGATACAATCTTTTTTACGGTACTAATTTTAACAAGTCTGTTGATAAAAAGATTTAAAACTACTACATTTCACGATTCATGAGCCGCTTCATATTTTATCCGGGCGAAAAAGGTAAATAAATTAATGGTGCATAAACGATCAGTTGTCAGAGCTGACCACATTTCACTCGATGAACGAATTCAACTTTCGCTGTCAACTGATCGATTAATGGTCACAGTTAGATCATATCATCATCACAAGAATGCATTAACTAGGTATTACTATATTAACCAGTTTCCTATCTGTGAAAAGGGATTGGGGAATCATTGAATTTATGACATTCGGACAATGAAAAGCAAAGCAGACAGACAGAAAGTATAATAGAAATCAAGAAAAAAAATGGCATATAGGAAAACAGAAACGAAAAGGTGGACATTTGATTTTCATAATTCCCGGGACTTACATCGATTTTCTTTGTTTCTTTGGTTTCGGACCCTAAAACTACACAGGTTGTTAGAGCCCCGTCCACTGCGTAGTTCTAGTGCAGTCCCCCAAGCGGTCACCCATGCCTGTACTAACTGGGATTGCGTTGCGTGGGATTGATCAGACGAGAAATGGTGTGTCCAAAGCAATTACAGCCACCTTAAACTTACACCGCGTATATCACCTTCAACACTTCTAACGCTCCTGCATATTATGACAGGGCCGGTTAGGGAACATGAGCGATCGTTGAACAATATTTTACATAGCCAGCTGCCCAACCTAATGCTGCAGTCTCTTTTTCTTCGTTGGGACACTACTTCCATCAGGGTACGATCTCTTACACTTGCAAATTTTGTCACAGTACGGGTTGTTTTACGTTTTTACGTGCAGGAGTGGAAAATATTGCAGAAACAAAAAGAGAGAGGGGGAATGGGCGTTTAATTTATTAGAAGAGGGGCGGAGGGGATGATGAGGCTCATAGGGGGAGCAGACGGAGGTAGAGATAGGCCAAAGCAAACGCGTAAGCAGGTTGTTCGGCGGGACATGATGTTATATAAGGTATGCGGGGAGCTGGTTTAGGACTAGAAGAGTGGGCAGCCTGACCTAGCAGACTCAAGCCTGCCATATAGGGATAATGGCCTGAAATTGAATAATTTGAGTCAGTCCTGGCTGTAGGCCGCCCAGCGGGCCTCCGTTACTATACGGAGTAAAAAATATGTGTAGTTCGCCAGCATTTTCAGGTGTAGGAGGTGTTCACCTACTGGCGCCAGAGGAGGAAAAGTGCCCCCAACGAAGAAAAATCGACCAATAATAAATCAGCATAGGAGTTGCAGCATTAGGTTGGGAGTCAGCTGATTAAAAATACCGTCTAATAGACTGCCCATGTGTCTCAACAGGAAAATAGGTACCCGACCCTGCAATAAGCGGAAAGAAGGTTTAGGTGTGGTAGAACTATACTGAGAATTGCAAGTTACCGGTGCAGATTCCAAGGTGGAGGACGAGCAAAATAAAATACACTGCATTCAAACATGTCCTTCGAGCTGACCAAAACAATTTCTGAGTCTTCCTTTTTGTCTTTCAATCCTGCCTCTATCTCCCTCTTGTTTACTTCCATGTTTCAGTCTCACGATACTAAGAATATGGACCTAACACTGTCAAGAGCTAGGAAAAGTTTCAATAAAGAAGTAAATACAGATTATAGTAGCTAGACAACAGGGAAAAAACAGTCAAATGACTTTCTGAAATCTATAAACCCAAGATTAACTAACAATATCTTTTGAATAGGGATTATATTGAGTTAAAAAACAAAGATTTGCTTCAGAGGCAATCCTCTTCCAATGTAATTTATCATCTAAGAAAAAAAAAACCAGTGGTTCAATATGCAAATGCTTTTTTTTAAGGTCTATTTCAGTCTACAATAACAACAGGAACAACAATAACAACAAAGTCGAGAGAAAAAAAAATATTTTCAACAGACACTGTGCGAGTGAAGAGCAAATTTAAGAAATAATCGAAAGTGTACTTGTGTTACCCCTCCCATCCTATTTCAGATATGCATTTTCCACAACATTAAATGAAACAAAAAAGACTAGCACTGCATGTGATCAGTCAACATCACCAATGATGACTGCAGAAATAAAGACAATTTACTTGTGAAACGCGTTGAAAGAGAGTTTGATTGAACAACACATTGGTCCAAACACAGCAGTAACACATAAGCCCTATAAGAAAGAAAAACATCTGATCAGAGCAAGAGGAAGAAGCAGAGGGGAAGGAAAAAAATTAAATGTCCAAGAGAGAGAGGAGTAATAAGAGAATATGCAAGTCCACCAAGAAAACCAGTAGAGAAATTAAGGAAAAGGAGGAGATAGAAAGGAGACAGAGGATGTTAAAGAAGATGAAGGAAGTAGTGAATGAGGATGATGTGAAACACGAGAATGGGAAATGTTTAATGTCTCGAAGATCGAAGGGAACAGTAGTAGTAGTGAAGTCCTTATTTTATTTCTCTCCCACTACTTCCTTCCCTTCAATCCCTCCCTCCTAGTACTTCTCACTTCTTGACTTGGCCATCACATTTTCTTATCTCGCAAACACCTTCTTCTTCTTCTTCTTTCGACGTGAAAACCAAAATTAGCTCATCAACTACTACACACATCAAGTTGCTGCCCATCTAAATGTCAACGTCAAGTCATTGAACACAAGTTAATCGAAGAAAGTGAACTGCCCACAACAACGAGATTTGTGAGAAAAAAGGGGAAGACAAAAAAATAAATAAATAAACCGAATTACAACAACAGTAACAATACATAACGTTTCTGTATTTTTTCCGTCTCATTCAAATTGTCTGAGCAACCATTATTGTTATTTTAAGGCAACTTTCCTCTGTCAAGAGTTACTTTACTTCCCTAACCACCTTTAAAACACCAACAATCAGTTGTCAACCCTTTACGTCTGATAATGGGGAGAAGGAGGAGGGCAACATGCCATTTTTAACATTGCACTGAGTGGTTCAATGTAATTGTCTCATCATACTGAATTACTACGACACTGTGAAGAAGGGCTTTCTTCCATCATCTGATTTCCTTTTATTTTAAACCTGACATTTCAATGGGACCTCTCTCTCTCTCTCTCTCCCTCACACACAATTTACCCAGCATATTGTGTGATAATATCAACAATAATATTAATGCCATGTAAGCTCAGTGATGGTTACATAATCAGGTAATTATTTATTATAAAAATAACAGTGTTTTTAAGAGGACTGTTTCGTATCCACAATTTTCAAAATTTACTCTACAGTTATCTGAGTGGCTCTTAACTATGAGGCATAACCGACATGAGCATAAAACCTGTAAGCACACACACACACACACACACCAACCATGGAGTATACAATTTCAGTCTTTATTTTTAACTGACATTCATTAAAATAATGATAGACGTAAACAAAATTAAGGTTAATGGCTGTCATTCTTACTATCTGATGCCACTATCACTCATGAAATACTGACTGCTGCACCATTATATACAACGATGGAAATCAACAATAGAACCGCCATATTGAGTAGGGTGACGGGGCGTTCATTAAAACATGTCGCTAATTTAGAAAATGTCTGTTATCAAGGCTAAAATACGTATGAAGCGAAATTTTCTATACGAAATTGTTGCCCTGCCACCCTCCACTCCTTATCACATACGGAAATATCTTCTGGGTGACATCCTATGTGCCAATTTGAGGTGGCAGTCCAGTACAATATGAAAAGCATGGATATTGAGAGCATGCGTAGTATCCACATTCCCTTCATGATGAGCAGGACAGATACTGCGCATGCTCTAATGCCTCAATTCAAGTCCCATACCAAACACCAAGTCACAAGTAGGGCTCCAAGCAGCAACTCTAATGTTTACTTGTAATTAAAGGGAAGGTGATCGAATTATAAATGCTGCATATTAAATCAAAACAATTCGTGGCAAACCAGTTAACCCCCAAAACAAAACTACCACGTGTGATGCAGAAAAATAGTTTCTCTTTCATTCCACTTTCAACTGCTGTTAATTTTCATTAAAAATTAACGGGTTGTACGACGGTACTCAAGAGAAATATCCGTTCAAAGAAAACGATGTAAACATCTTAATGCTCTAAGAAGTCTTAAGTGTTTCTTCTACTTTTGTTTCTAACAGTTGTGTTGATATTGAAGGACTATGCTATAAACGCCTGAGTGAGTAAGGCACCTACCTATTAATCATTGATTAAACGCAATAAATCTATTGGTCACTGGTCATAATTATTTATGACACTTGAAAAGTTAGCTTGCAATGCAAGTCCATTCTGACTCTAGGTGTGACAAGATATCACGTCCTACAAGTGTCTTGACCAAAATGTTAGTTAATTATCTCAAATTAACAATTAACCTGTTTTTCTCAACCTTTTAACGGTACAATGGGGATGAAAAACACACATACTGTATATCGGAAAGACATATTTTAGTGCGAAATTTTACAGTAATGGCGATCATAACAGCCAGGGTTTGGCGACACTCTAAAATTCTGCAAAAGATGGTCACTTTACCACCAAGAAACTATATTTTTTGATGGCATTAACAACTTAAGAAGGATAGGTAATGAAGAAGATGAAGAAGACGGCGATCAAGTCTAAACAAAGAAATCGCACATTTAACACTAATGAACACAATATTATCCCAACATACGAGGTCTTGAAATCTCATAAACTGTAATTATCGTCAGACAAAGTGTAATAAAACCTAAAATGAGACAATAAACCTGAATATTTCACTCAAAAATAGGATTCCTTCCTTATGTTTCCAATATTAAGGACGTGAGGAATCTCAACAAGCTTACATGAGATTTAAAAAAAGCCTCTGATCTTGGCCGACAGGTGTCTCCGAATGACACAGCGAGAGGGGGGGGGGGTTAGTATGTAGGTACTATTAGCCACTGAACCGGTGTTTGAAACCTGAAAACCAGACTAAAGCATGTGGAGTAAAAACGTAATCAAATCCCACCTACAATAAGTAAGCAAAGAAAGAGGTCACACAGCATAGCATCTTTGGGAAGCCAACTAACAGACGGCTGCCATGGCAACCACCAGTCAGAGGTCGTTCGAAAAGTATATGCTATTACTTCACACAGTATAAAAATCGCTCACCCCTGAAATTAGCAGAGCATATGTTCAGATATTATTACGAAGTCAAGATATACTCGCCTACGTCATAAAAAAAACCTCTGAATAAACTTGAACATTACATTTATGTTTTCGGAAGAGCTAAAATACAGTACCAGTCCTACCATATCGCTATAGGATTCTTAAAAATTGGTTATAAATATTTATACTCAGGAAGATAATATTCACCTAGCCTTCAGAGCCCTCTCCTCCTCTAGTCTTAAACTTCCTAACTCCGATTTAAAAACATGATGAAACTATTATAATAATAATAATAAAAACTAGTGAAATTAAACCAACGTCGGTAAAGATAAATGGGGAATTGAAATTTTGACATCGAGAAATTACCAAAGGTAGGCATTTCGTCTCTGAAAAAAAAAACAATTATTACATAAATTAATAAGCAATTTTTGACCTGACCTTCGCAGAACCTAGAAGGTTGATATGATTACGTACTCAAAATGGTTAAAAGAAGTCAAGGAGTCGAACTTATGCCAAGAAAAGATACAACATCATTTCAAAATAACCACAACATTCAACTCTATTTTCGATTAGGCCTAGCTTACATTTATAGTCGAGTTTCTTAATAAAATAAAAAGTATGCCACTGACTTGATGATGCGGAGCAGAAGGAATCATGAACCGTTTAAGTTAATGTATGGCATTTTAAAAAGTGGTTGGAAAAGCATAGTAACTAAACATAAAACATTGAAATATCAATCAATAACAAAAACTTCAAGGCAAGTGCTTGCCTGATTCTGGATTGCACAAAATCTAGGCCAAACTTCGATTTAAAGAAATTACTTATTGCATACCATATTATATTATAGATAAAGCGTATTAAAGTGGACCACAAATTACCTTCATAAACGGCACAGCAAAGCAGCAAACAAGACAAAAAAAAAAAGTAGAAACACAGAATCATCTTAAAGGACATCTTGTTAAGTAGATTTGACCGACCTCCGGACATTCTTCATTATTAACGCCACTCGCCAGGTCTGAGCTTTCCTAAAGGCTAAACTAGTTTGGTAAACATTGCCATTTCCGAGATATATAAAATATTGAAATGTAGTAAAACAAAACACACAGAAAAAGAAACCAGCAAAAGTTTTCATAGAAGAAAAGGAAATAAAATAATCTTCAGTTCTTAAATCGAGATGATACACTTAACGTTACTCTAAACAATCATAGGGGGATAAATATCTAATAAATCCCTAAAGAGACTTATTTAAAATAATAATAAGTTAAATAATCAACATAATATGCACCGAACATCGTCAATAACATTCATAATTTGTAATATTTACATTCACATTTCGAAAAGCAAAAAAGGAAAAAAAATCGAATGTTTTTTTCAAATATGGCATCCGGTAGAAATTGTACTCAAATCTAGCATAGGAGGACGGGATCCCTAGTTGTTGTTCTCTTTACATTCAACCATTACAACACCACTCGGAATCTCACCACAAAAATTTCACTCGTCGCATCTCACATCCACAAAATGCAAAATTGATTGCCGTCACTTTTTATTTCTCTCTCACTCCCCCAATAGTTTAGGCCATTTACAAAATAAGAGATAGACACGCCGTCGTTATCCTTTTATCCAACCTCCTATTCCTCCTCCTTCAACAGTCGTTAAATAAATAAACCCTTTTGTTCTTGTTTTTACAACAGACCATCTTCTAACTGATCATTTTGAAATTTTGAGTAGAGTTCATTCAACTCTAGGCACAAGTACAAGCGCACTGGACTGGTTTCATTTTTCGTTTCAATCTACGCTTCTACATCAACGATGATCACTTCTAAATAAGGTTCTCCTACACAAAGTCATCATCATCATACCCTTATCCCACCTGTGGCAGGGTCGGGTCTGCGGGTTCTGCAAGTGATATCGTACGCACCATAGGGGCCACGGCTTTCCCTTCCCCTCGTCCGTTGTCCGAAGCCAACCCACTTCAGGATCCAGTATGGAACCTGAAATCATAAACCACCACGCTGCCTCTGAGCCATCGAGGCGAGTAGCTACATGGATGTGTAAATAATAAGAAATGTCATCACATGGGACAAAACGTTGAGCCCCATTAAGGAACATACCAGCCAAAAATTTGACAACATTTTTATACACAGACGTGTCAAAAGTTGTTACTAAAACATTGATAAGGCTACGTGTACAGTATGCCATTTTTTTACCTTACAGCATCATTGTATAGTCAGCAAGAGGGTCAAACGCTTTGAAAAAAATATTCTTCAGGATGCGCTTCAATTCAGGGAGGCGTTCTTCAAGAGTGGGGAAAGGGGGCGGGTAAAAATATCCGAAAACCTTGGATGTTGCATGTCGTTTTGGTATATAGAAGCGTTCCTACACAAGGTATAGAACCAAGTCAAGAACTCCTTTACAAGTCCCCCCTTGTTGGCGGCCGTTGGCACAACAGCATGACGAAGCAATTCAAACGAGTGTTGTTTTACGAAAAAAAAAGGTACGCGTCCACAGATGGAGAAGGCCAAAGGTCAGTCTTAGAAAGCTGGTTCAACCTCTACACACACAATTATGTTCAGCATTACCCTACACACACAACTTGTTTCAAATCATATTCCTAAATCCTCAACAAGGGCAATTCAAAATGTCTTGTAACACCAACAGTCCTATTTACTATTTAACGGTTAACCAATCAGTCAGTCTGATGGCTATGATAAACCTTTACCCAATACTGTATCTGTTAGATCATCCAGGTCATCCAGAGATCATCCAGAACATACATTAAAACCTCAAACAATTTCTTACAGTCTAGTCGTCTATGAATCACAACGTTTTGAAGGCATTCGCTGCAAGTTGAATATGCAAAGCGACATTTTCTTATTCAAACTTTTAACGAACTTATTGATTCTGCACCTCCTTTCTCTTCACTGTCCCGTAACTAAACGTCCACATCCCTAACACTCTTGGAAGGAGAGAGATCTGTACACTCAGTTGTGGTGGTGGTGATAGCAAATTCTGAGGTTACGATGGAAACTCCAAAAAAAGGAACCTATGACTAATTCACCAAAAAAAAAATTTAGACAATGTCAACGCACTTCAAGTTCAAAAAACCAAAACACCCCACCCCACCCCTTCCCCATTTTTTTTTCTTTTAAAAGGCCACTTTCTTCATGAATCACGCTTCCAATTTCAAGGCTATTGCAGAAGACGTGACGATTTTAGCTGACAGTAAGTTTCTAATGTCGCCCAAACTCAAAGTTTCCCAGCCCTTCTTCGACATACACCAGAAGTTAATGGCGTACAAAACAAGTTCCAATAATTAAGGTGCCTTAGGCGACCGCGAACTCAGTTACAAGACTGTTGCTTGTTCAGCCAAATAAGCACGTATGAAACTAACCATCTAATTTATGAAGACCGCATTCGACTAACCATGCTGTTCCCAGTTGGTGCAACCAGCCAGGTTTTTCCAGACAGGAAATGTTCTAATATTTTGTAACCGGCTGTTTAGGTGAGGGTGGTATAGGGGAAGGAGAGAGGGAAACGAAAAAAAAAAGCAGTTCAAAAACTATCAAATTAGCCAGAAAATTCCCTACAACTTGAGGGTCTTGTATCTTGCAGGCGGTATTCGTGCACCTCAACCACAAACATTAGTGAATGAAGCACTTCGGCCATTCTTCACGACTCCACCAGCAAATTGCCTTTACAATAAGAAACGTGCCCATGAATCCTTTCAAGTGTTGGTTATTTCCACGTTGCCAATTACCTTCCCGTTTGGATTACATTTGAGAAGTACCATGGTAAGATCCCTGCCTCATAAAGGTTTGTTCGCCAGGATCTTAGAAGCAACTAACGACTGACTTTCAAAACGACAAGGCGGTTTTCAGACAGGCACAAGAATATTTTCAGAGGACCACAGATAAATTCCAAAAAACGCCCACTAGGCCTACACTAGTCAGGATCGAACGTATACACAATAAATAGTGCAACAATGAAATTCTTGAGGGAAAATAAAGGAAATGTGAGAGCAGGTGATCGACATGACATAGCAGAGAGAAGATTTACCGTCGCCCATAGGCAGGATATGGTATAGCGATGAGATGATTTCTGGTCATCAGTCAAAATGAGGACATCCTGTGCAAACTATGACGTAAACCTTCACTGACACCCTTGCCAGGTAAGCATACTACTCACTGCAAAGCTTGACACTACACACTTGTGAGCTATACCACACATGCAGCCAATGACGTCACTAGGAGGGTAGGGAGGGGGACAGATGTCCCCCGGGCGAATCGTCGACGGCTCGACGGCGAATGGTGACACTATCGATAAAATCATGCATATTTGATGTGTACTAAAAGGCTTCACCAGGATAAAGCAACCCTTCTATCCGTGCTGATGACGTCAGACGTCAGGTGCTGATCTCAACGTGAACATCATCATACCCTTAACCCGCTTGTGGCAGGGTCGGGTCTGCGGGTTCTAGCCCTCCACTCCCGCCTACCTCCCACCAGGTCCCTGCGCACCTCACACACTACCATATTTTTACGGATAACCTGCTCCCACTGCCCTGGGGGCTTTCAACCACCTGCATTACAGTAACGGACCTAACGAGCTCCTCCCCGCTCTTCTCATTGTGTCCACCTCAATCTACTCTCCCTCATTTTTTCCGCAATGCCCCCACCCCCAGGTTACCTCTAATATACTCATTCCTAATTCTATCAGCTTTCAACACCCCATTCATGTACCGCAGCATTCGCATGTCAGCTACTTGCATTCTACTGGCATGGCTCTTCCTCACTATCCAACACTCTGCTCCATATAGCATAGTTGGCCTAACTTCCTTTTCAACTTGATTGGGACCCTCCTATCACACAGGACCTTGCTTGCACCTCTCCGCTTCAACCATCCCCCATTGATTCTATGAGTAACATTCGAATCTGTCTCTAGGTTGCTTTGGAACACTGATCCTAAGTACTTCACCTCTTTCACTTTTGTCACCAGCTCGCCCCCAAGTAGCACGCACTTCATATCCCTGCCTATCCTTGCCTACATGACCATTAAAGTTCCCACCAATAGCTAAGCGCTCGTTCCCTTTACACTGTCTTACCTGTAAATCTAGTTGGTGCACCAACTCATCAAAGTCCCTCCATGAACCCACCTTAATGGGTTCATTAAGACCTGTTTGAGGGGCGTAAGCACTGATGAGGTGAAGCACTACTCCCCACTAAACTACTGCAACTAACATTAGCCTGCTATTTATTCGTTTCACTCAGGTGACCCCTTGCTGCAGCTTACAATTTAATACTATACCCACCCCATTTCGTCCCCCTTCCCTGGTTGTATATATAAACTTGCACCCCTCACTAATCCTCCTATGCTTCAGAATACTGATTCCCATGTTTTGCCTGCAAGGGTCCCCACATTCCACGTTCCTAATCTACGATTAGCCCCTATTCTTAATGACACTACTCTGGTTGGGAGTACCTCAATCAGGAGTCTGCAACTCGCAGGAATATTGGACGGTTTGTCTGTGGGGGATGCCGGCCTATCCCACAGAAGACACTCAATGTATTATCTGCCACGGGAGCCGAGGTCCGCACCCCTGTGACACTGCGCATGATAACGACGGCCCCGGGACTGCTCGCTCACCCCTGACGGCCGCCGGCATAGATAACCGTCAGAGTGATGACCCCCGAGTACCAGGACCAATAGGCATCGGTGGCTCACCGTGTCATTTCTGAAAGTAACCTTAAGGGGCGAAAAAGCTTCCTCTAGCCGATTTATTAGACCAGCCACCGTCTGACTGCCCGCTTTGGACTGGAGGCCGTGGCCAATGTGGCGTGTTGGAGACTTAGGGTGGCAACCCTACTCCTCGACGTGTCGGAGCCGTCCCGTTAGTGCAGGGCGGCCATGATACGTCGTAGGGGATGCGCTTCCTAAACCACCAGGATCCGCTTTTCCCAGGGATTCGGGAAGTTTGGGAACCTCAGGACTATGAACATTTTTAATGACGACTAGGCAGCCGTCTAGGTTTGTCTGCCCCATCAGCCGCCTGTAGAGGTCTTAATCAATCCGAACAGTTTCTTGATATACGCGCAAAATTCAACATTAGACATGACATGCTTTTGTCAAAAGTCCTGGAAAAGTGAAAAGACCTTTGGTTTCCTAAACACTATAAAATAAATATGCCGCAAGTCAGTAATCGCCTTGTGGCGCTCCACCTAACAGATATCGAAACAGGAGCCAGTTTTTCTTCTTAAAAATTCGCAAAGGGAATTAAACAAATGCAGTTGAACTAACGATACGTTTCAATGGTTATGTTATTTATGTGGACATCACATTTTTTTTTTATTTGGAGTATGAAAGAAGGAGGGGTGAGGGAGCAAGAGGAAGGTTGGAAGGGGCAGGAACACAAAGAAATTTTGGGAATAAAGCTTGCTGAACCAGCCGGATAGTTTTCAACTGCAATTTTCCACTCACGCTTGTGTAGATTCCAATAATTTCACAACCTATATGCTTAAAAACTCTTCAACACCCACTACATCTTACATCTGAAAACGAGTTTGGTGTCAAGGGCAATATTATAAATATACCTATGCAGAGAGAGAGAGAGAGAACTAATCCAATGTAGCAAACTTAAATTACGCTTGACTTAATGAGATTTTAAAAATCGCCTAGTTGATCTTGTAGTCATAAATAAAGACAGAAAGAGAGATACAGAAGAAAAAAACATCCCACAAAACTGAAAGAAGTTTAAAATAAGATTTTGTTACTTTTTTGAAATGCCAAGACACGTATTTAATGATTAGTTTTCTAGCAAATAACAACAAATTTCGTTATCTGTGGCACAATAGCACAAGAGTCCAGATAAAAATATGGAGGAGAGAGAGAGGCTGACAGAGGACAAGGATAAAAAAACAACTCCTGAATGTGGAGAGAGAGAAAAAAATTAAATATTCATCTTTCACTCAACGCAGTTTAAATTTCTTTCTTCTTCCTTTCTGGAAAACCCCTTCTTGAAAAGCTAAGACATAGCAACAACTTGAGCAGTAAAGTAGTTGCTTGTAGCACAGCCAAGTCAGAAACTGACACAAATAGCAAACAACTAACCAACCAACAGAAACACATTTTAGTTGAAGGAGCAGAAGGAGAAAGAAAGAAAGAAATGTTGACAAGCACATATTAACAAAACATTTAAAGATTTATGAAGTTGAAGAAAGTACACCATGTTAGAAGTAAGCATTATGGTATTCAATCTCTTTGTCTTGAGATTTTTTAAGTGAATATATATTCAACTACTGCCATCCTTAAATAACAGCTGCAAATAAAGTCCATTCTATAAATCGTAAAATGAACTGCATTTATTTAATAATATGAGAAATTCAAAAGTAAAAATCGAAACGAAAATCAACCACAATTGCTCCACTTATATAAGTAAAATAAATCTAAGTGTGGCTTGAGATAAATAATCGTTTAATTGAATACATATACACATGCTTTTCAAGCAGTGTAATGTAACATGGATACCAAAAAAAGCAATAGGCCCCTTCCCATTTTTTCTCTCCTTTGAGATAACTAACATTTCAGTCGTTGCAATATGTTGTCACTCATTTGTCACCTACACTAGCAAAAAAACATCGATAACAATCGAAAGAGCAAGAGAAAAACAGAATGGAGTCCTAGAAAAACTGAGGTTGGCCACAAAATACGACCAGTGACATATTTGTACTAGGAGCATATCGAATGTCTTAAGTAACCTAAGTGGTTGGAATGAATTTTTCATTTAAGACCGTGTACCTTGGATGAGAGTTACCATCATCATCATCTTACTACTTCCCCGCCTATGGCAAAACAAATCTGTAATTTCTTTTATTTGGTTCTCTGCTCTCTTCTGTCCCCCAACAGAGTCCTGTTCACTCCCACAATCTGCCATGTATCCTACCAACTTATAACCTGCTATCATGTTTGCTTTGGCATTACCCTGCACCGCCTGCTACTACTTAGGACTCTCACTTCTGAAACAGATCTCCTTTCTCACGACATACTCACACCATCTAGTCTCCAATTTCATGCAATTCCTAAGTTTTCCTTAGTCTACTTCTGCTAACCATTGCTCTAGCACTGTGTCATCTGCAAATAGCATATATTAAAGGTGCATATACCTGACACCAGTTAGCGGCCCGTCCATCACCTTTAGGTACCACAATGATAGTAGACTGTAACTTCTCCATAAAAAATTTTACCGACAACTTGATGGATACTTTGAGGTTCTAACCTTTTACAAAAGCAAGCCCAGGTCCAGCCCCAGCAAGCCCAGCCCAGGTCCATTTCTGGCAAGTCGACTGTACAATGAAATGAAAATAAGCAAAATCAGATGGAAATTTGTGGCACGAAAAAATTTGTAGGTCGATCAAATTCCAACTGTAAGAGCTTGCTCCCTTCAGGCATCAGGCATCAAGAACGATGGGTGCTGCAAATTTCTCCCTTCCTATGTCCTCTACACCTACCTCCTCAACCCCCCGCGAGCAGCCTCCTAAGGGTTCGTCCTGTTATGGCTGCTTGGTTTACTCCCCAACCCATGAAACTAATCCAATCCAATCCGAGATGGGGAGCGGCTTATTGCGATGGACACACCAGTTCTCGTTTGATCACTGAAGTTAAGCAACGCACAACCCCAGATAGCACTGACCTGAGTGGCCGCTTGGGAAAACTGGGTACTAATAATACCCAAAAATCGTCGCATTAGCTTAGTGTCTGTGCAGTCTCTGCATTTGAAATATGTAGTGGACGGGGCTCTAATGACCTTGTAGTTGAAGGACCCTAAAACACCAATAAAACAAAACCAGTAGATGGTCTTCAGAAGCTCAGAAAATAATTTATACTTCCAGATAATAATCAAAATAAAAATGACTTCACAAGTAACAATTCGATGACTTATTTGTCTTCAGAGTAAGATTATGTCATAGTCAGGTGTTGAGGTGCATAATGAGGCGGGCCAACTGCTGCTTTAACCACCTCGCAACAACAAAAACTGCATCCATCGTCCTTCAACTAACGCTAATGCAGATGCCCAAGTCATTGTCAGAGGGAGAGATTCAGTCTCTTAGGGTCCGTAATTCAGTGCAACCATCGTGCTCGAGGTCGCTGAAGAGTGCAAGACCACCTCTCCAACAACCATTAGGACCTTACCAGTCACTCCTTCGCCATAAAATGAACGTAGTCATACCACTTCACAACAATACTTTATGTTTAAAGTATAAGAATTTAAGGTGGACATGTGGTCTCCTCCAGCATTACCATTTTTAAAAGCGTTTCATGCATAAAGCCTCTAATTATATTACAGAGTGCAATGCTGGCGATACCAGAATTTGTAAACCCTAGTGGTGGTAGAGTTAGGAAAATTAATTTAAACCATTTCATTTATCTTTTATATGCGTAAGAAACGTGCAACCTTATGAATAATTAAGTAGCAAAATCATATTAAAAAATTTCAAGGGCATGTCCCACACTTGGGGCATGAGATCTTCATATCACATCTTAAAGTTTACAAGTGGGGTACACAAATTGAATAAAGAGGTACGGAATTCTATAAATAACTTTAAGTGAATGATTTAACAACTTGGCTATAAAATCTTGGCAGAAATAAAATATGGCTTTTTAAAACAGGAATATGAATGAACAATGATGTTACAGGTAAACGCGAAATTGAAAATGATCTTCCTGGTAAGAAATAGGTCCTTCATGACAGGTCCCTCAAGACAGGCTCAGAGTGGATTTTGACGGGACTATGATGCATAACAGAATTCCGCCAGCATTTCTGTCCTGCAGATAAATGTTTTCCAGTGAATCTGTCAAAAATTTCTTTGAGTAAACAATGTCATAAGAGTATATGATATAAATATTTCCCCTTTAAATACATCTTCGTACGGTGATCCTATAGGCCTAGATCAAAAGAAGCATGAGCAAGGACTACAACTGCCAGACGAGGGCAATTACTGTTACTACCACCTTCGTCTGCGCATTTTAAAGATGAGCGTTGAGACACATTTTTTAAAAAGAAACCGGCTTCAGTTATTACATTATCCGATATTTTACGCTTTTTCAACTAACAATTTCCTACACAACATGCCCATTTAAAATTAATGAAACTACAAACTACAATTACGTACAATATTGCAGCTGGTCAAATGCGACAAATGGTGATGGGTCATTCACGGGCGAACTATCTCACAATTCACACATAGCCGTCCCACTTCCAAGCGTCAACGTACTTTGCGAGGCATTTCAAACATCTACCCATCACCAAAGTCAAAATTGGGTCTACTCATCTTCTATGAAATCGTTCTTTCTCAAAAGCTTGACCCCAGAGTCACTTTCCTTACCAAATGACCCTTTCCTTTATGACAGAAGGGGAGAAGCAGCGGCTCAGTTCCCCAAGAAACGTCATACTCAGTGTAGCTTTCCTTGCAGCGGCGTCACTCGGTGCGGTGACACCATGGTGTCACCCCCCCTCTCCCGAAAAAAGACGCTTCTGCCTTGGTGTCACCCCATTTCTCATGGTGCGAGTGGTGTCACCCGGTGCGGCCCGCACCCCCCTAGTGACGCCACTGTTTCCATGGTCAAAAAACGACTACCAGGACAGAGCCCGAGTTTAGGATTAAGAAGTGGCACATTGAGCAGGAAAGTTACTGAAATCACACAATTATTTGGCAATCTATTAAACAATTACCGGTATTTGTTTCTTCGAGTTAAATTCTCTAGACTGCAGACATTTTGAAATGTTAATCGTTTACAAGTCAGTTCAATATCTCTTTCGAAATAAAACAGCAACCCTTCATATCCTAATTCTAGCATAGTTTACTAATTATTTAAGCTGCAACATAAAATATTAATAAACACATAAATCGCTAATTATGCTGTGTAGGCTGAAATGTTTTCTAAAATTCTGCAAGAATTATAAGCCCTAAGTGTTTTGTTTTACAGGATCTAACATGCAACACAACAAACCGTGAGATAATATGTACTTGCAAGTATTTCCATAAGCCTCCAAATGATTTCATTTTATTGAAATACAGCAGTGCCCCAAGCAGTAATTTCAGTTGAAACTTGCTCATTATTGCCTAAAGAAATCCTGGTGAATGAAGAACACCTTTCGTGAAAACGTATCACCAGACAACTGCTAGACATGGGAGGCAATTCTTAACTTACATGCACAGGTATTTTTTAAAGACTGTGTATCAGTTAAATTGGCCTTGGGATACAAGAAACATAACGGAATATGAATGCACCTAGGAGTCCCAGTAAATAAATACTATATTTTAATTTCATCTAGAAGGGGAACAGAAAAAAGGCGTTTGAGAGTTGCAGGTTAGAAAATATTCGGATAAAGACAATCTTTCGCAACCTTATCCAAAAAATGGACTTTTCTAACTACTACTATATTCAACAATAGATATTTTGAAAATTGCTCAGTACGGGGCGTTAAAGCGCCCCCTCTGTCTCTCTCTCTCTCTCTCTCTTCAAAAACCTCCCACCCCAGACACAAACACACAATAAAACACTATAACGTGTTCCAGACCCTTCACGGTATTGACAAAGGCGAACAATATGCTGAAAATCTTCCTTTACATTCACGTCTTAGAGGTGGTTAACATACGTCTTTCTCTCTTTATTTCTCCTTGATGCCAACTCTACAAGGAGAATGAAATTCAGACGATTTTTTTTATCAATTATAGCTTACATACTTTTTATTAGGAGAGGGCGACCTCCATGTGGCAGAAAAAAACGCAACCTTCTCTCCTTAAACGCTCCCTCTAGCACCCCTCTTCTCACTTATATTTTATCCTTCCTCAGTCCAACTATCCTCGCTCTCTCACTCTCTTTTGCCCTAGTTGTTAGCCGTTGGGAGGTGAAAGCAAAAGTGCCCTCGACTTATAAAAAGTTACAGTAAGCAACTTTCATCCAAAAAAACCTCCCCTAAAAACTCTCCCATAGGGAAGCTAAGGGCTACGAACCCCGTACGTGTGATGTGAGTGACCCTCACATAACACATTAAACGAAATCTAACGAGAGAGAGAGAGCTCATCTCCATCAACTATTATAACTGGCCATTCCGTTGTAAATGAATATAAATGATTATGTATCCGACAACCATTTCCACGGGTCCCAACCTACACACACAATGGTCATCCAAGTCTGCAGAGTGACGTCACTAATGGCGACTAGCAATTTTTCTTCACACAGTGTACAAGACATTTTTTATATAACCTAATCTATGTCCATTATAGATATCTCCCCGCAGACCAATGGTAAAACCATACAAGAGTAATCTAAAGATCAAGTAATCAAAAAAAAAACGAAGTGCTAATAATATTTATAAAAAAAATACATAAAATAAACAGTAAGAAATAAAAATCTCTTATCTGTCCAGGAGCGATCACCAACGATTCTAGTACAGCACGCATTTGCTTCATTACAGAAACATAAAAAAAATGACAGGATTTCCAATAGACAGTGATTTAGGCAGCTTCATCGGAAAGAAACAATACAAAACTAAAGAGAAATCGATTGTCCATCACTTGGTGAATTGTTGTAATTCAGTTCAAGAAAACGCATCCAGAGTCACTACCACCACTGACTGACCACGCATTACAATTACTGGTGCAACAAAGACTCTACACAAAACTAAACAATACAATTGAACGCAGGAGCAGCAAAAAATTATACAGTAATCCTTTTGACATAAATGTAAGCTTGGCTTTGAGACATGTTACAAACGACATCAATTAATATACTAAAAAAAAAATGTCAATTAGTAGGTCGTATAGAGACAAGGTACTGTCCAAACAAAGGTTCAAACTGGTCATTCCTTATTCTGGTGTAAAGTGATCAAGGAAATGAACTATTTGTCCGCAAAATCTGCAGAAATCATTTTAACTTGTTTTGGTTCAACGACTACGAGACTTATTTTAAAAACTGGACAATTATATTATCGCTCTAAGCAAAACAAAACAACTACTAACCCTTTTCCAGCCTACTTCAGGGTCAGATACTCATTTTTGTCCCTCTGGGACACACAGACGATCTGCTGGACGGTATTTTTACGCTGCTGACTGCCGATCTAAGCTGCAACTCGCCGCAATTCGCTGGGGCACTCCACCGGAGGAATTCCCCCATCGACGCGACGGGAGGCACACTAGGGGCCCCTGCGACATTGAAGCGGATCCATATTATCCCTCTAAGACGTATTCAAAATATTGATTTGGATGTAGTGCAATTTTCAAGATTCTAGCATCGAAATTGACCATGACAATTACATACCGCACCTGGCTATAAGAATGCAGCAGTCGCTGTTCATAATTTGAGTATTTTAACGGTTATTCAACCACTATCGTTTATCGGATTTGACTGAAACCCCTTTCAACAACAAACGAAGTCAAATCCCACATTAAACCAAAAAAAACTTGAATAGCATCATCGGTGCAAGAAATGTGACTCAAAGAATAGCCTCAAATATCAACGTCACACCAACGACGATCGTCAATTAAAAGAGTGATGAATTCAATAAGGGTTTAGTGACGTCACCGTTGCCGCTGACAGGAAGTTGCTTTGGTGCAATAACATTTGAATAGGTAATCCGTTATTTTTGACAATGTCAAAAGCCCTACGAAAACTGCTCTGTCAAATGGTATGTAACTATGATGCATCGTTAGAAAAATCGAAATTTATCAACAAGAAAGTAATGCTCAGTTTCTCGTTATAGACCTCAAATGCAAACACGGTGATAACAACTGTCCACATAATGCCCAATTAGAAATATCATCTCCCAATAAGTAACTTTAAAAATAAATACCAAAAGAAACAAATTCTGGACTTAAGGTTCAGCAAATAACGATCTAAGTCCTGTAACAAACGTCCGGCAAAGAATTAAGTACTATACTAACGAGTATCTTAATTTCCTAAGGGTGATGTCATTACAATACGTGACCTACACTATCCCAATAACGATGTCAGAGTACCACCACCACCACCATCATCATCATCATCATCATCATCATCCTGTACTGCTTATCATCATTGTTTTCGTTACTTCATCATCACGATTATTATTATTATTATAATGATCACGTACCCAACCCTCTTACAATCAACGTTCATCCCAATCATTCTGTTTCATGACCTAATTCAATGTCACATTCTTCCAATTCCAACTCCTCGACATCATTTCTTAATACTCTAAGATTTCGTATATGCATTTGTAGATAATACATTTCTCCTTCTTCCCCGAAATACCGCACCATTGGATTAACTTCATGTCACTCCTGTTTCACATTGGCAATTAGGGGGCATGTGCTATTAAGTCTCTTACCGCATCGATCTTTTCCCCAAAACCAATACTAATATACTAATCCGTAATAAACAAATTCACTATTTTCTTCGGAAAACCTCGTTATCTAAAGACATTAATGTAATACTAAACTCTGGCGCCTCATTTACGGTCACTTTCTTAATGAACATGAAGAAGAAAAATTGTCTCTTCGGGAAAAACAAAAAGTGTCCCTAAATACAAACGTACATCGTAACATTATTTGTTCGAATTCATCCATTTTTAGAACTCGACTCTACGGCGCTTGAACAACGTCCTATGCTACACTTAGGTGCAAAACCGTTGACTGTCGAAGATGCTCTATAATGATAAGTGGATAGATTTTCTAGTTCTAGACTCACGATAACAGCATTATAATTGTATAAAAATGACATCCAGCTTGAATTATTACGTCCAAATAACAATAACGACTAAATTCAATCAATAATTAGACACAATGTGATTGTTTGGTTTGGTTAAACACGCACATTTTATTGTCGCCACAGCTGAGTGATAGATGCAAATGCTGCAAGCAGTGAGCACTCACATCAAAGTAGGCATCTTATAATGCATACGACAAGTCTGCAGCCCATGAATACAACATAACAAATAGCTTGCTTATGCAGAGTGTGCAATTATGCAGTAGCAGAGGACGAAGGGAAAAAAATCATATTTAATAACACTTGAACGGCAGTGGTATATATACATAATCATTATCTATGTATAAAAGATTGAGTTCATACATATATATGCCATAGAGTGCGCAGTACTATCTAACTACACGTAAACACCATTATTTTTACTTTTTTAGGGTTTTTTCTGTCAACTGCTTTTCTGTCTGTCTTATACATGTATGCTGTATATATGTGTTAATTGAATAGAGTTACATACTTCTACCAAGTAGTGAAAGAAATTCCATTAACAAGTCTATTTATGTTTTCAAACAAAGGCCAAAGCTATTACAACAGTGTAAGAAGTCTGATGGCAATCAAACCCAAAAAATTTCATGCCACATCTACAAACCACCCTTTAGTATTGCCTTCTTTATTCTGACAAAAAAACAAAAGTTTTTAGATCGCGATTACGAGAATCGATTTCGATCAACACATTTCCCTGACATTTATTTTGTCTTGATACAACGGGCCATGACTAGTAAAGTATAGTATATCTCAGACTTGCAATTCCAGGTTTAACACGTATTTATAAAGTGAGAGACTATTCAAACTTTTTGTGACAAAAAAAAGATACAAGAGTAGTACAAGATGAAAAGCCGCAAGATACTCGTATTTATAAGCTGACATGTGATGAAGACGAGCTGGACATCACAAAGAAAAAAAAGGAGGTTTTTATAACATTATAATAATAAACAACTCACAATTATCTTTTTTTCCTCCATTTCCATAAGGAAATCTCACTAAATTCAAATTTTTTCTCCTTAGAAATATTAGACCTGAAAACTTATGCTATTTTCAAATAGCCAACCACTGGTCAGTGGATGCAACCAATCATCTTGCAGCGAAAGTAATTAATTTTCCGTGGCTATTAATGAAAGAAGGGAAAAGGGGAAGCGCAGACAAGTAACAGTCATGGTAAGAAAAACAAAAGATAAGAAAAGTAGATTGGATATGAGTTGAAGCAGCTCACACTTTCAAATTAAAACGAAATCCGATATTTATACGTGTATAAGAAGGAATCCACACTATAAGCTATTATATGAACCAATTTATTAAACAAAGAAAACGACTACTATCTGAAACTTTTTTTTTCCATTCATTGTCCAGCAGGAAATTGGGAAAGACGTCATAATTGACCAGACTCAAAGTCAGAGGCAATATGTGTTGGATGGAAGACAAATCTGACCATATTAATAATCTAGGCCTTGATATGGTTCATATCTCACTACGGTGAATGACATCTTAATGCTTGACGACTTGGATACGTAACAATAGCCACCATACCAAGATATACGCCACTGCCTTACAATAACATCTAAGGAAAGCTGTTCAATCAATTTATTTTTTGGGGGAAGGCAGTAGATGAGATCAATATTACATTCTTTATATATATTTATATACATGACGATATAACTGTATCTACTCTATTGCATAAGTTTTAAACATGATGATTTACAGTACATCTGAATGCAAACGATTAAAAAAATTTAAAGAATGTTCAAGATCTGAGTGGTGTGTGGAGAGCTGAGAGTTAGTAATGAGTATATTTGAGGTAGCCTGGGGGGTAGGGGACATCGCAAAAAAAAATGAGAGAAAGTAGGTTGAGGTGGTATGGACACAAAATGAGAAGAGGGGAGGAGGAGCTCGTTGGGTCCATTACCGGAAAGCAGGTGGTTGGAAGCTTCCGGGGCACAGAGGGAGATCGAAGCAGACTAGGGACCAGGTTGTCCGTAAGGATATGGCAGTGTGTGGGATGGACGAGGACCTGATGGGAGATAGGCGGGAGTGGAGGGCTAGAACCCAAGAGTTTCTTTCATTTATTTGTCTATAAAACGTCGGCCAATCTACTTCTCCTGGTAACCACTGCATGGCCACTTCTTCCATCTTGGAGTTTTGAACGTGTTTTCCTTCCTGAGACATGCTAGCAACATTTTTTAGTGATAAAATTATATTCTCGACATTTTAAAGTTCACACTATTTAGAATTAAATTAAATCCATTCAACGCAAGACAAAATCGAAAAGATCTTTCCTGAAAGATTGAAACCTCCCCTTTTTCGACTTTTACAACTTCCGGAAGGCGTAAGATCAAGGGCAGAAAGAAATCTATGAAAAATGTACTTTTAAGTTGATATACACGTTACGATGTTGATTCATAAATCTATGGGTTCAGGCTGGGTGGAGGACTTCTTTCAGGGCGAGAAGGAGAGAAGGCACAAATGTGCACCGATGAGTCGGTTAAGTCGTGGTCATACAGGAAGCAAAATACACGAGTAAATCGTAAAATACTGAGTGTTGGGGATTACTGCTCCAAAAAAGAACAGATAAGCACCCGTCTACAATCAGCTACCGTATGTTAAATACCCTCAAAAAATACCCTGCGTTCCCAGCACTATCATCATCGTTTCAAACCCTTTTTCTCGCCCCCCCTTCCCGGAGCGGCGAATTGCGTTGGACACACCAGTTCTCGTCTGATCGCTGAAATTAAGCAGCGCAACCCCAGCTAGTACTGACATTGGTTGCCGCTAGGGAAAACTGGGTACTGCTAATACCCAAAAATCGCCGCACCAACAAGCCAATCGAAACACCAACAAGCAACAACAACTCCCGCCCATCGCAGGGTCGGGTACCCATTTGCTCTGCTAGAACTGGGGAATACACGGGTGGACTGTCGAAAGATATTCTTACGTATTGGTCGAACTTATTCGATGGGACAACACCTGGTTCCTACACCTTGATATTTTATTCCCCGTAGAAAGGATTCCTTTAGACGAGGTGACATCATACACACCATACGGGGCCACGACCTTACTTTGCATTCTGCAGCCATGGGCTGAACGAAGTCGAATAAGTTAACCAACGGACCATCAAAGCAGACGTTTCTGTTCGCTGTACCAGTGTGATTAATAGGTACCCAACCCTGCTATAGGCGGGGAAAACGGTTAAGAATGATGAATATATGGTATCAAAGTGCTGAAGTATTCAAAGAGATTCATCTTCTTTAAGAGACTGATGGATCTCTGCACGAGTTACATTATCTTTATTTTTAGCCCAGAGCTAACATGTTTAAAAGTCTGAATTTCAAATGCAATACAGTAGACCCATATACACAAGGCTAGATTGAAATAACATACTTAACAATATTTGGATATTTTTTTCATTGTTATTATTGCCCTTATCGTGTTATTATTTTTATTAGTATTGAGGGCCTCCGAGAATTGGGTCTTAAGTCCTAACAATCTTACAATCCCTCTCTTTCAACATCTTTGACGGCATAAGCAGACATCTGTTTATAATACTGTAGTTTCTGCCAGGAGACATTGTGCATCCCACAAGGGACCAAGACTTTACTTTTCTTAGCTGGAAAAAAAACACCTGCTTCGGAAAGGAACGAACCGGTGTAGCTTGAGTTCAAGGAGCAAACACATTACAAATTAAGCTATTAATGTTAAATTGTAGGTTAATTTCGAGCATATATTTTCGGCAAAAGAATGGATTGCTGTTGTTTGTTGATGTTTTAGGGCCCTTCAACTACAAAGGTCATTATAGCCCCGTCCACAGCATAGTTCTTATGCAGAGACTGCACAGACACTACACTAATGCGACGATTTTTGGGTATTAGCAGTACCCAGTTTTCCCAAGCGGCCACCCATGTCAGTATTAGCTGGGGTTGAGCTGCTTAACTTCAGTGATCAGACGAGAACTGGTGCGTCCAACGCAATTCGCCGCTCCCCAGTGTGTTATATGTACCTGTTGTTAATTCGTCAACTGTTGACCAACAGCTCGCGAATAACAAGTACAATCAATGGCCACTAATGTTTTGTTCCATCTTGTTGCCAAGCGTGTTTACTTGGTGTTTATATGCGGTTTTAGGCCTAGTAACAACGATTGTTAGACAAATCAATTTGATACAACTATAGATCAATTCACTAGGTAAGTCTAGAAACATTAAAATACTAACATGGATTTCAAATATGTCTCACTTATATGTTAAGAAGCGATTGATTTCCATTTCTTCAAATTATGACTCCATCATTAGAATGATTGGTAGTGACGTCATCTACTTAAAGCTGTGCTAAATGCATCATGGGTAATCATGGCGACCATGATGCACTCGCTCTTAAGAGCAATGCAGAATCAGTTTTTGATACACAACGTGCCAACTCACGCTTCAAGTAATGTGAGTAGACATTTTTCCAACCATCTGTTATATTATTCGGATACTCTGTATGTGGGGGTGATGATGGTCACGGCACAGTACACATGACACGCTGATTGGTTGTCCCACAAGAGATTTCTATGTCTGTATTTTAATGAGGACATGGAGGTGTTTGTGTCAATTATCTCTGCACCATTTGCACTAATCTAACCAGGTCGCCTGACTATTCTGGACCAATACCATAGCATCACTCCAATTAACAAACCCTAACACGGCTGGAGGACAATACAGAAATTTGGAGGAAATCTCCATTAAATCAAAAAGTCCATCATTCGCATGTGGTGGAATAGTTTTCTGGCTGCGTTTCTATCCGACGTACGCTACGCAATGCAGACGAATCGTGAACTGCGCAGACCCACGCCGTATCTGAGTTTGCGCAGTTGACAATTCGTCTGCATTGCGTAGCGTACGTCAGATAGAACCGCAGCCTGAAAACTCTCTATTCCTGCGGGTTCCAGACGCATGGCTGGGGTACCCCAGCCAGAACATATTCAATGTATCTGCAGACCCGACCCTGCCACAGGAGAGATACGGGTGTGATGTCCTTCATTTCCTTGGTGTTTAAGGGCCCTTCAACTATAAGGTCATTAGAGTTCCGTCCACGGTGCAGTTCTAATGCACAAACACAACACTAATGCGTCGATTTTGGGGTATTAGCAGTGCCCAGTTTTCCCAAGCAGTCACCCCTGTTAGTACTAGCTGGGGTTGCGTTGTTTAACTTCAGTGATCAGACGAGAACTGGTGTGTCCAACGCAATACAGCCGCTCCCCTCCTCTTTCGTTTGAGCATTTCAGTCACATTAAGATACATGATATGGGAACCCTATAACATATTTAACAGACGGGAGTATATTTACAATTTATGTTTTTAAAGGCTAAAAAATATTTAAAGAACTGTCCGATGTGTACTTCACATTGCAAGCTCTCGGATATACATGAATATTTAATGACACACCAATATACAGAATTTTAAATGTTGGGATTACAGAAAAGGCGATTAAGTTCTTACTCGACGCCAAAATAACTACAGGATAAAAAAAAATATATAACAATACAAAACCACGATTACGTAAATAAAAAAGGTAGTATTACAGTATTATTAAATATCGCAAGTATTCGTATAGATTTAAGACGAAAACAAATAAGTCTTCTGCCTTGCCTATCTACTTGCTATCTCTGCACTGAGTAGGAGAAGAAGGAAAAAATCTCATAGACCTGCTCAGGTTTTATGCATATTTGCCTTACAAGAAATGAGCAAACAAATAAACGAGTTACGGTAGGAATACTACAACCAAGCACACATATAAATAGTCCTGCATAATTGGCAAGACATTACAAACTGCGATTAGTATGTACACATACATATTATATATCAGTGGCGTGTGTACTTGTACGGGTGTGGATGCATATATACATACACATATCCTGAACTGCTGCCAGTGTCAGTCAGTCAGTATTTTCCTGAAACCTTTATATCAAACAACATATATAATTTCATTTCGCAGTCCTTCATCTGTGTACCTACATATAAACACAGAGGAAGAGGTGGTTGATATAAATATGTTATCTTCTGAGTTTCATTAAAAAATTAGCAACTTTCGCACATTTTTCGTCCTATAGGAATAAAATTAATTTACTACATACTAAAACTGTCGTCGTTTATTATACTGCTTATTATGATTCGTAAAAGGGGATTAAATGTCTATAACTGATGTTATGCCATTTTTATGCAACAGATAAACAATAAGTAATCTTCTGTAATATGTCTACAGCTTTGCTATACTGTATATACTGTACACACCATACTCGCTCTCTAAATACAGAAAGGGACCATTCAGACACACATACGTAAGGTCTGGCCAATTATAAAAGTGCATTATCTGATTTACACTTCAAAAATGTCACATTTCCAAATGCCACCGGTTTCATTTATTATTAACGACAAATTTAGATGACAAAAGGTGCGGTCCCAGATTCTTGCTATGATGTTGCTATTATTGGTAAGTGTACTATATCGATATAGGGAAATGTATGTATCTACAGCGTGGCTCTAGAGATGTTTTTGACGCATTATTTAAATACAAAAGTGGGCAACTAAACATTTAATGAAATAGCTAGTCATCTTAAGAAACATAACACACAGGTACAGGTACAGGAATCTATATTTCAAAAAGTGATGAATCGATTATAGCAACACGTTACGAAATCTTTTAAAAGGAAATCGCGAACGAGAATTTAGTAAACTCGAGAGGACATTGAAGAGATCACCTTATAGAAAACTGAAACATTGAAAATAGATTTATGTATTCCGTATAATAATAATACAGTAGAATCTCGATATATCGAACCTCAGGGGACCGTGAAAAATAGTTCGATATATCAGAGATTCGATATATCCAAATCCGGAATTATATGTAAAGCTAAAATTTACATCGGGCGGGACCGGCGCTCAAGCTTCGATATAAGCGGGAATAAGCAGGATTTCGATATAAGCGAGTTCGATATACCGAAGTTCTACTGTATACAAAGTGTGGTAAACATCATCATCATTTCCCTATTCCCCCTATGGCAGGGGGAGCGGCGAGTTGCGTTGGACACACCAGTTCTCGTCTGATCACTGAAGTTAAGCAACGCAAGCCCAGTTAGTACTGACATGGGTGGTCGCTCGGGAAAGCTGGGTACTGCTAATACCCAATAATCGTCGCATTAGTGTAGTGTCTGTGCAGTCCCTGCATCAGAACTATACAGTGGACGGGTCTCTAATGACCTTGTAGTTGACGGGACCTTAAACTCCAACAAACAACAACCTATGGCAGGGTCGGGTCTGCAGATTCTGGCACTCCACTCCGGCCTATCACCTACCAGGGTCCATTCCACCCCACACAGTATCATATCCCTTGGTACAACCTGCTCCCACGTCTGCTTAGGTCTTCACCTGTCCCAGGTACTTCTAATAATCTGCATCCCTGTGAGAGACCTAACCAGCGTCTGTTCCTCTCCTCTCATTACCATACCACCTCCATCAATTCTTTGTCATCTTTTCCGCAATGTCACCGAACCCGAAAGAGAGAGATGCTCCGAGTGCGCTTTCCTTCGGATTAGAAGTAAAACCAAGGTCCCGTGTAGTGTCACATGGCATTTGCGCATAAAAGAACCCTCTCTACCATACAACGGGTAGATGAGGCAAAATTTCCAGGTATGGGAGCTTGCCCCCTGGCGTCGGTGGAATGCTCCAACGAACAGCAGACCGACGATAAAAACGCGTAGGAGTTGCAGCTTTGGTCGCCAATCGGCTGTGGAAAAACACCGTCCAAGATATCGCCCTTGTGTCCATTCAGAAGACCAAAAACGGGTACCCGACCCTGCCATAGGCGGGAAAAGGGTTAGGAGTTGCTTTTCCCACTACATATTAGTTATTACATTTTAGGATGGTTCGTACCTATAAAAGAAAAACGACGAGGCAGGACTGAAGGTTTCCCCAACTACAGTACTTTGGAGCGTTATTGTACTAAGGAACGAGAAACCCCTAGAAACCTCCAGAAAAGAATGGGACACTTCAAGCCTGTGTTTGCAAATAAATAAGAGTGCGAATTAGTAGAATATTGTCAATGTGAATATTGTAGCTGGGTAGTAGGGGAAAGGTAGCTAACGGGGCAGTATGGGGTAGGGGCATAATGGGATTCAATTAAAACTAGGTCCTATGGAGAAGAGAGTAGTTTTTCTAATTTGCTATACACTAGGGATTTTGCAATTTGTCGTAACGTGGTCGTTTCGGGACGGTAGACGAGAAGTAAAAAGCCTTCTCGTCCTTCCCAGTCGTCTTCAATACAGTAAGGAGGCGAAAATCATAAATAAAAGTGAGAATGGAGGGCGATTATTTGTGATTTTCTCGTCCTTATTTTATTGAAGACGACTGGGAAGGACGAGAAGGCTTTTTACTTCTCGTCTTTCATCCCGAAACGACCACGTTACGAGAAATCGCAAAATCCCTAATATGTTTGTATCTGACATTAAAATGCTAATGAAAAGGTCTTCAATGTTCAAACAGGAAGATGTGAGAAAACATTACAAGTTATAAGGACTTTCTTAGCTTCCCCGACATGCCCCATGTTCCCCTCCTACGGGTACTCTGCTACGGCTACGCCTCCACAGAGAACGTCACCCTTTTCCCTGTCATTTCGAATTGAAAGCTATATATTCTGTCTTATATGAAAAAGTGTAGTAAACAAATGGCCAACCTTACAAATACATCATTACCAACACCTTGAAGAAAAAATTTTTTGAGGAAATAATATTTGGTGCCAACGTAAAATTAGGATGTCAAAAATCAATACAAACAGACATTAGACAGTCAGATCTATGGCTATCTGCCACGGTGCTGTTGTAGACTTAAATTCAATGGCCTGAGAGCAGATATATCACTCTGTGTATGGATTGTGAATTGAATCATCGCGTCCGGATTCCTCTCCTCCTTCAGCCCTTTTTCATCATTTATCAGCTTTTCCTAAAAGCGTCTAAAATTTATTACCAACCAATTATCTAAAATTTACCTACTCTGATTGCAAATGTTTATGAAGTTCTCAAAATAATTCGTGTACATTTCAATTAATTGACAAACAACAAAAATAATAGATGCCAAAAATAGATTGCCTCTATGGAGGCCCCCGGAAAGATTATACATTAGGTGTTTAATGAGTTTACAGATCGGTTGTTTACAGCTGGCTATTTGGATTATTTAAAGTCGGTCTCTCACCTCTGAAGACTGGTAACTGACAGAGGATGGAGGCGGTATTTATATATAGAAATATTGACTTGCGCAGACTGGTGGCAAAAATATTCAAATTCACTCACTGTTGACGAATTTTCATTTCTCATCATGTATCCCACCCGGAAGTGTAACTAAAGATTAGAGTGGTGCTCCGGACACTAAAAGAAAATGGTGTCTATGATGACTGACCTCTCTCTTGGTCTTTATTCCCCATACCTTCACTCTTACAAAAGTCTTCTCCCCATCCTTATCCCCTCTATATCACTTGAGTTTATGAATCACAAGTTCCGTCCTGAGTTGAGCAGGTGGGTTCTTATGAATGAGAGGGGAAAGTAGCCTGCGATAACACCTGTAGTACAAGAACCCTTCCTATATTGGCCGAGTAGAAAGGTGTAGAGAGCGGCTTATTGCGCTGGACACACCAGTTCTCGTCTGATCACTGAAGTTAAGCAACGCAAACCCCAGCTAATACAAAAATGGGTGGCTGCAGGGAAAAACTGGGTACCGTTAGTACTCAAAAATCGTCATATTAGCGTAGTGTCTGTGCAGTCTCTGCAGTAGAACTATGCAGTGGACGGGGCTCTAATGACCTAGTAGTTGAAGGGCCCTAAAACACCAACAAAACAAAAACAAACATTCAGAAAGGTGCAGGTTTGTAAAATTCCCAAATGTTGGAGTTTGCAGTCTGGCGTTCGTCAATGGTTATCGCAGTTGACAGGTTGATGTAAAATAAATAACTCAAACCAAATCCTCTCTGCATGAAACCTACACTCTAGTGACCATTCGTTGTGGGACTGATTATTCAGAAATATAGCTCTGTCATACAGAGAGAGAGAGACCCTAGATTTCTCGCTCAGTGTATAAAGGGTGATGACATCGTACATATCACACAGTGGTCGTATTTCTCATCTGATGTATGGCCTACTTGTGGTTTCCCTTTTGCCTGCAAGAAACCACCGGTCTCAGCTAGAATCGATCTAGCACACCATGAGCTCAAAAGGCAATCATGCTCTTAAGTGAACTACTGAAATTGGTCAACAGTTTACAAATAATCATAGATAAAATACTGAAATACTAGTAGATAACCTACAACAACAACAAAAAATGCTCAATGACCCCCAATTTCTTAGTTCTCATATTCAACCAATAGGATTTCACCCTTCTACCACATACATCATGCAATTGCTCGCATCAATACACTCTCCTATCAAATCAAAGGCGAATACTCATTCATTCCTAATCCTGGTTCCATCCCCTTGCAAACTATGTACACAGACAAAATGCAGAGCAGGAAGGGTGGAAAGGGGACGTCCAGGCATTACACAAACCTTTACCAACAGTGAGACAGGGAAGGGGAAGGAAAAAAAAGAGCAAGAGAGAGAGAGGAAATGTGAATATGTCAGGGTCCTGCAATAACAAGTATCCATTCATCACGTGGTCGTATACCTAGATATATTACGTAAACTCCAAGATCAATCATCGGACTGATAAGAAAAGGGAAGAGCAAAATAAATCTCAGTATTATTTCTCTTCATTTCTTTTTACTGACGTTTATTCGCTAAATGACTGGATTTTTGCAGACTAAAAATCTAATAGGGCCTATTAAAAGATCTCTCCGAGGTAAAATTACCTAATACATTAGTTTGTATTAAAATGCCGATTAATTGGGAAATTCGGACTGCATAATTGACGCAAAATGAAAAAAATGGTTAACACGTTGGGACGTAAATTATGATTGACCATTTGAAACAAGGCAAATTCAATTCTATAAATAAAAATATACCAATCAGCATATGCCCCATTTTAAATACCATCCAGTCCTTGCGTCTCCCGGGTATCCCGTGACTTCGGGGGTCAGCAATTAATCGTTAGTCATCATGTGTCTTTTAATTTATGCCTTTAATGATATTATTGTTATTTCATTTCGGATTAAAATAAATGAAAACAACAGATTCATCAACGTGTTTGCTAAACTTCTCACACATTATTTCCAAGTGCCCTATCTCCTTCTAAATGCGTTAAGGACCCCAGATATAAAAGAAAGGGAATTATTTGTTGAATAACCATTAATCCCAATACTTGAAAGCACTAAATCTTTATAATTGAGGTTAACATGAAAATATTTTCAATCTGAAAAACATATTTTGTTATGAAACACGTGAAATATAAAACGTTGTGATGGTAGGCTATGTTGTTTATCATAACGACTTTCAAGATACCGTTAATGACGAAAAGATGACAGTCCTTACGGTTAAAAAATAAAAGTAATTCAATAAATATTCTGAAATAGGACAATAACAAGCAGGACTGAATAACAAGTTACCTGGGAAGCAAGCTCTTTCAAAACATGCAAATGAAGCACAAAATAAGTACCATATCATTTAAATTTACTAGAGACGGAAATAACTTATTGGCCCGAATTTAATTACGAGGATAGGTAAACGTAGAAGGACTCTTATGCTGTAATTTCTTGTTACCAAATTCGCAATGGACGGTTTTAAATCGTTATTTATTCCCTCTCCCCTTTCATCTGACCACAACTTGTCCTACTCCACACCTATCAAGTATATGGCCATCTTCACGCCCTGCTCATAAGTCATTTGCAGTCTTTTCTCTGCCTCTTCCCTCTTAAAAATGGAAAATAAATCCTGTGGGCTCTTTTTTTTTCAGATATTTTACCTTCTCTACCTTCGTGATTTTGACTACTATCACATTCAGTCCATTTATTCTTACCTTAAAGGTGCCTCTTAACTCCGCAATGCAACTCCGTTCACCGTTTTTGCCCTAACCTTGAACAAAACCTTCCTTTCTCTAATGTCCCAACTGTTTCTGCCTTAAGCTTCGAGGCCTTAAAGATCTTTCATCTTTGCCTAGTCCAAGGTGTTGTACGTGGGCTGTCAATCAACAGATTGGCATTTAGAGTTGACTTTTCCCTAGAGTCCGAGCTTGAGAAGATCCGCACTTTTAGGGCATCGATCAACTTATAATAATTTGCATAAATGTTTACTCGCCAAAAAAGTACCTTATGTTAGTATTTTGAAATAACATTTATGTTTAATATAATCCAAAAGTTTTTTGACCTCTGCAAACGTCTCAGCCGGCCCTACTGCCACGTTATCCCTTTCTCCTGTCTCTCGGTTCTCAATTCCTTATTGACGTAATGACTCTTTATCCTAAAGTTTAAGTATCTACCTCCTGGGAGTATATTGTAAACTGAGCTCTTGCTCCCATAAGGCTTGCATTTCTTCCCTTTTCTGGAACAACAACAACAAATTAAGCCGAGGCTAAGTAATGCGCTAACCTCAACTTTCAGAACTTTCTCTCTGCAACTTCATCCATTACACAGAATCCTCCTGCCCCCTTATAACATTACTTAGCTCAACTCAAGGGCCTATTAAAATCTTTACCCTTTACTAATCTTTTACTTTTTACCATTAGCCCTCGTATCTAAAATGGAATGCAGGATGTATGTAATGTAAAACAGATACTATTGCAGAATCGCGGTCCATTGAATCCGAGATGTCCAGTAAGGACCCAAATGGATATGAAGAAGAGAGAAACAGAAATTGACACCAACGAAAGTAATGGAGCTAGGCACAAAGAATGGAGGGCTGTCAATCAGGGTCTTATGAGCGAGAAAACTGGACAGTAGCTTTGAGATAATTGGTAGTTGAAGCAATGCTACAGGAGCATTCAGGAACACTATCATGCTGACAGCCACACGGGGTAAAAATGCCAACAACTTAGAATGGAATTAAAATGGCAAGAAGCTATCAAAAATTTCAGTGACAAGGTGCCATTTTCTTGGTGACAATGTCTTGAAATAAAGATCTGGTCTCAAATACCAAGTGAATCTGGAATAAGACATCCTCATCGTCCTCTTTTCTCTTTCACTCTCTACTTGGCACCACCCCCTCACTTTTTGTTTTTTAAAAAAAATGTCAGTTTACGTTTGTTTGTTATTTGAAACACGTGGAATTGCGCAAAATATTACACATAATAGCATGGCAGTTGTTTAAGTCTAACAGCTCATCAGTTGAAATTTGAATGAAATGAATCAACCGACAACAACAACAACGGCAGCAACAGCAGGCTCAGAGAGAGAGAGAGAAAAAAAAGATAGGTGGTCGACTAAATTAATTCAATGCATAATAGTAGTTGGCAGGAGAGGGGTGAATCAAAGGTGGGAATAGAAATTAGTGGGTAAAGGCTAAACACAGAGAGAAAAAAGTTGCTTACACGCCAAACAACGTTGGCATCATGCGAAACAAAAATCCTAACCGATTTCAGTTCCCTCCTTCTCCCATATCCCATACATTCAATCCCACCTTTGTACAAACACATTACTACTCTCTCTCTCTTCCAATCCACTTCTCTCTCCCCCCCCCCCAACAAACTCTTTCATTCCTTAATTTCCTACATATGGTATAATAATCTGCTTCCCCCCTCCTGCCGTATGTACAAACCACTCCCACAACAAACAACGGCGCATATTCGTGCACATGGACGATTTTTATCCAACAGCTGCCACTGACAAGTATGTGTGGGCTGTGTATGGGAGATGGGGCCAATACCCTTTCATTTTATTTAAATATAAAACTGGAAATAAAGAACTTTATAGATACAGTCTCGCAGTAATTTGACAATTTTCACATCAACGTAAATGACGGATGGCGCCATTCCATCTGTATTTTTTTTAAGGAAAAAAAAATCTATGATGACAGGTTGACAAATTTTAAAAATATACTCTAGATATAATATGCTATTAGACTGCAAAAAAATCCACTCTAAAACCTGAAAAACGTTCAAAATTCAAATATGAAGATGAACAATTTAATTATTATGTTTAAAAGATGTGTTTTACTCTTCATATTTCTTCGAAATAATAGTTGGAGGTTATCATTTCAAAGCATTTGATATACTCTTTAGAAAAAAAAAATGGAAAAAGCAACAAGAGGATCTCGACCGTATGGCTCTTGACCGAAATTGCAAAATAAAGGTGCAACTTTTGCCCATTTTTTAGTACTATATGATTAGATATTTGTATCTTATATAAAATTCGTCATTTTTAAAAAAAAAAAAGATGTAACCGTCTATCAAAAAAAAGCGCCTCTATTATCACCTTCATGTAATGCTGCAACACATTTTATTCATCTGTAGTTTTGCAAATGGCAATTCTACCTGAATAATACAGTTGAGTGCCTTGTCGCGACGATTATTTCGAGTTGCGAAGAGGATTCTGAGACACATGATTCAATTCGTTATTATTTTTCTTTCTTGGCCAACTTTTGAATTCACATCTAAACCTACCACATATTTGGACTCGACACACGCACAATACAATATACAGTGGGGGCGATGTGCACTTTGAATAAAATCATACCATTTTATATTCCGAGCTTAAATACTAGCGATTTTCTTCATTTTACTACATCTAAATGCATGCAGTGAAGAAAAAAAAGAAATACAGTCATTTCCGGTTCTTGTAATGTATTTTCTTTCTTGCCAGCTAAAATATTATAGTCAACCTTATGATAGCAGATAATGATCTGCACTGTTACCACTCTAGCTTTCACTACATTCCACCACTATTGTCTCTGCAGTACTGATGACTGGTTATTGTGAAAGTGTGACATATAAAATATCGGTGTTAGTAACACCCTTAGACAGCTTGGTGGACTGATGGTCAGTTGAGGCCAAAGTAAAATGCACCATAATAAACAACAATAATGTTTTCTATCTGAGCAAGTAGTGTGACACCTTAGTAGTCGAAAAATATGTGTATTACATTGGGCCTGCCAACAGCCAATCCAATGTGGATTAACTTAAAATATGTCATTCTTAGAAAGCGGACAAAAAAGGAATCCACATCAAGATTTAAACAGAAAATGAGGAGTCTGAATGCATCTAAAACGGTGTCTACTAACTTTGATAAGTGATACTCTGTCATCTTCACAATTCTTGAGGACATGCCATCAATGCATCTTGTTGGACACAACTGACAATAATACCAACCGAGTATATTATATCACCTACATTTATACTTCAAGAGAGTGTATTAAAAGCCATTAATGGGCTGAATGTGTCCGTAAAAGGCTAATAATGACATAGTACGGATGTGTTTAATCGCTAAAATGTCCGACGAGTCCCAAGTCCATTCGTCTGAAATCCTTGCTATGGCGCTAGAGAACTTGCAGCAAACATCTGAATCAATGTTGGCAACATTCAAGTAGAGTTAATGAGTGGACGATTGATTCATATATACAGTCCAAAATGTGGCCAATCGTGTTGGCAACAAGGTCATCATCAATCGCAATTTTCAAGGAGCAAATGATAGATCATGACTTGAAAATTAATGACGAACGCTCATAAAATGTTATTGAATATGCCTGGCAACAATATTGACAACATCTTTCATCTCAATGTTGCAAACTATGTTCGCTACAATGTTAGTCGACAGGAGGGAAATAAGGAATGCGAGCAAATATGCTGTTCAAATGAACTTATGTACTGGACATTTCACAAACACTTGATAGGGGGGGACAAATACTTCCAGAAATCCCCATTAACACTGATAGTATTTTAAATATATCAATAGTAAAGCTCGTGCAAATTATTGTAGCTAAAACGAGTGCTACTTTTTGTTTTTGTTGCAATCATTATGTATCTGACATGTCAATTTCACTGAATGAAATCATTTTAACGATGAAAAACTATAGTAACACATATTACGATTATGTTTCAACTAAACAATAGCATCTTTTGAATGGGATCATAGCAACATTTTTGTCGTATTGTTTTTTGTTTAAAAAATAAAACAGGAAAAATATGAGGAAACAAATTACAACTGTAGGTACATCTACCGAATATGTAAATGCAACTACAATAACTGCAGTCATCTTGCAATGTTAGATTTCATTTATTATTAATGACAAATTTAGAAGACGAAGGTGCATGTCAAATTATTAGATATTGAAATACGAGTACATTTCACAGAAAACATACAAATACAAAACACAAAATATTCTACTATAATATAGTAGTAGTATAGTCTCTCTCTTTCTGTCTGCCTTTTTCTGGTGTATGTGTCTGTGTGCTCATGCACATTCGCAGTAAGTTATAAGCATTTTATAGATTACCAATAAAAATGCAGATACGACAGCATTCTTCTTGGCAAATAATTACTACCACACTAACAAGGGTGGCCGGCTATTATCGACAGGATATAATCTTGACTCAGAAAAGTGCTAAGTATACCCTTGATATTTATCGTCTCTGATGTGAACCTTATCATACTTCAAGATGAGGAGAAAGAGAGAGAGAGACATATACACACAGATAGAGACAGACAGACATTTAGGAATGCAAAGCCACACACATACTACTTCAATGCCAATAAAGCAATGGACAAACTTTATGACGATTCATTGAAAACTGCTATGGATATATAACCAAGAGGTGAAAGATCCTGCAGTTGCGAAAACGACAACTGGCTATAAACCGAGATGACATTACAATCATCATCATCATCATTCAACACCGTCCATCCGATTTCCCCACTACTAGTAACATCATCGGACTTTCTTTTCTTCCGTCTTTGGGGTTTTTTTTTTAAGCAGATACATGTATCCCATTTCCCTTCTCCCTTAACAACACAATCTCTCTCTCTCTCTATTCCCTTTTTCATTTCCCCTCCTCCCAATACAAGTTCAGGACAGTTAGTCTTTTTCAGGTTTTCTGCCAATGCTATAATATGGCTTAACTACTACTCACGCCATTAAATGACTTAAATTTACCAATTTTCTCCGCCTCGGTTTGACACTCGTTGCAGTTTCGCCATTTATTTGATTACAAAAGTCTCCTCGTTACACAGACAAACTCGCCAATATATCTGCACAGTGTATAAATATATATATATAGTCTTTGTATGCAGCGCTCCCTAAGGTCTAATTGCATGTGGAAATAGAGCCTCTCTTTCTCCTCTCTCTACTATATAGATACGGGTCTTATATTTCCTCTGAAAGTTTTGGCGCTTCAACGATTAAACATGATAATGGGTTTGAACCAAGTGTTGGATTGCCAACTACGTCATTTAGTATGCTACCAACTGCTTCATCGACAACATTTCGACTTCAGTCATTTGAATTCAAGATGGCAAACTAACTTAACAGTGACTAAGTTTTTTTTCTAAGCTTCTCTCCATACCTTATTGATTACAAAAAAGAAATCACATTATTATATAAAAAATAAATGTAGGTGAACCATATTACCGACAATTCGTTTTATACAGCAAATTATATATATAAACTCCGTGAGATACTCAACAAATTTTGTCTCTAAAGTGAACTCAGTCATCTCGATTACAAATGTAATAATCAGAAAAAAAAACATATTATTGAAGCATTCACTGTTACATCCTTACATCCTCATGCTATTTTTCTCATAATTGTGGTATTATTACTGTATTAGTAACCTGTTTCCTCTGCTATGGCAGGGTCGAGCATATGGAAATGGATAATCATCAGGCCCTAGTGCTGTTGTACAGGTCTGATAATGGCAGGTTGAAACAGACGCACTGCCATCTTCTTGCTGCAACGCCTTCCTATTTTAACTTTGGCCTACTTTTTTCTTCGAGGGGGTAACCTCGTTCACTGATGTCAGGAGGGGACCTCCTACACCTGGGAATTTTGCCCATCTACACTTACATTTTACTGAACTGCGTGTAGAAAGGGTTGTTTCACGTGCACTTGACATCCTACGCACCACACGGGAGCACGACCTTACTTCTTATCCGACTTCTTAGGAAAATAGCCTCGAGTGAATCCTGCAACTCAAACCACTGAGCCATCAAGACGGGCAGAAATTGACAGAACTATAACGCCTCCTGATTAGGTTTACGGTTGGACCATTCATCGCCATCATCATTATCATAAACCCTTCTACCGCCAATGGCAGGGTTGGGAGTCAATTTGTGTCTCATTGGGGCACATAAGCTATCTGTTGGAAGGCTGTTTTTACCAAGCCGGCTACCAATGCAACAACTCGTACGCTTATTTATCGTCAATCTATTTTAATTCGTTGGGGAACGTTTCCTTTACCGTAGCCTTGAGTGAGCTCCTACACCTGGAAATTTTGCTGAACTGCACGTATATTTCACTCCATAATATAGTAAGGGCTTTTTCTACATGCAAGTAAAGTAACATCGTATACACACACAGGGCCACAACTTTACTTCCCATCGGACGGAAGGAGCACTGGGTCTCTTTCTCTCTCCCGGAAGAAGCCACCCACTTCGGTACTGGATCGAACCTGAAATCACTGACACGGTACTCCACCAAGGTGGAATTTTAAAGTAGGACATTCAGGTCCATAATATTCTAGTATGATGGTTAATCGGTCACTAGCACAAAGTCGACAGTCAATCAACTAAATAATAACTATTCCGTCGAGAACTCCCAGGCGCTATCGTGGGTTTATTTCAATCTAGCTGTCCATCTGATGTAACCCTTTTAGTAGCCTCTTATCATCATAAATATGCTGCGATCTTCTGGTCCAGTGCTCTGAATCGGACAGAAGGGCAGAATGATGATACAATCCGACAGAATCAAAAGGAAAGAATAAAATACACATTGGAAAGGTAAAGGAGCGGGTAAAGACATCACTCATGGGTGAATGGATAAAAGGCAGTTTTCTATGGCTGGATGTTGACCAAATTTCCCCACCCCCTTTTAGCTAGTCACCACTTGTGAAATGGAGAAACAGAATGAGCCCTACATTTTATGAACGAGCCCTACAAAGGACGATGCTGAACTACTACTATATTTATTCAATTAAACAACTTGGGTATAACATAAAGGCCAGGTACAAAAAAAGAAATCTTTATCAATTTTTATTACTCTTTAACTACCAAATTGTTATATTCAGAAATTTGGTTCTTTTTTTATGTATTTACTAATCAAGTGTTCCCTGACAAGGCAAATAGTAGTTTAGTTGCACAACATTTCTATAATCTGAACCTTTTGTGTATGTGGTAACGTTTTTATCAATTCAGCAAATCGGCCCATAGTCCAATGCACGCCATATTTGCTATATATCATCCAAGTGTGGACAGAGCTAAGCGAAAAAGAGAAGGTCAAAAAAATATAGTACACCCACCAACTTCCATCATAAAATGCGACTCCAATTAATCTTATAAACACTAATACAGGATGGAAGTAAATATAGGTAGAGAAGTCGAAAGAAGAAATGAAAGGAAAGAAAGATGCTGCTATGTCTATATAAACTATAATAGATGCCATTGTTTATAATGCAAGCACGGTCGAAATGTTGATTGGAGTTATCGTTCCAGATATCTATATAGAGGTTCGAAACTGAGGAAGGGGAGGGGAGAGTTTTTAACGCTGATTAAATCTTGGACAGACCTGCAATGCCCTCAAATACCAAGACGCTAAAGGGGGTGAGACAGAGAGAGAGAAAGAGAGAGTAGGGGAACAACGAGACAGTGACTGGAGAGGGAAAGAGAAACAAGAAAGGGGAAAATAAGGAGTAGCAAAAAAAGAGGATAAAAATAATAGAAAACCCAGAGGGGCATGAAATACCTAAACGAACAAATACCTCCTATAGGAACAACCTGTTCAGAAAAAAAGGAAGTCTCAATGCCACTGTAGAGTCCCCAGTAGATTATTCAAATACAACACAATTTTTATTTATACCAAGATGATTTCTTATCCAAGATTCCTGAAAAAATGCAGTGTGATACTGCATATCAACAATTCAAAAAGATATCCTGCAGTTAATATCCGATTTTCCCCGTTGTTATTATTGTCATCATACTTGATTTCTGTTGGTGACAAGGCCAAACTATTCCGTATCCTAACCCTTCTTTGCAGACGGATTCATATTTAGTACACAAGGTAACTGGCTGGTGCTAGTGTCCCTTTCTCTACCCCTTGTAGTTTTTATTCTTCTAGTAATTTTCACTCAAATGCTCTTCCCCCTCTTCTAATCACATGTCCATTGCCTACCTAAGCTTATTTTCTCCCCCATCTTCTCCCTAAGTTGCCCCTCAGTTGTCCTTAATATGAATTTTTTTTTCCTTGTACCTTTAATCGTCACCCCCTTCATCTCCTTCCTGCTGTTAGTGCAATTCTCAACTGTGGAAACATTAATAGTGGCACTACTCTTTGAAACGCTGGAGGACTTATAGTTTATCTACAAAGTAATATTTAAAATAGTTTTTCTCCCTCTCGTTCCTCACTGGTCTAAATTCTGCCCAGTCCAGTTGTAGTTGTTGTTTGTTGGTGTTTTAGGGCCCTTCAACTACAAGGTCATTAGAGCCCCGTCCACTGTGTAGTTCTGATGCAGGGACTGCACAGACACTACACTAATGCGACGATTTTTGGATACTAGCGGTACCCAGTTTTCCCAAGCGGCCACTCATGTCCGTACTAGCTGGGGTTGCGCTGCTTAACTTCAGTGATCAGACGAGAACTGGTGTGTCCAACGCAACTCGCTGCTCCCTGCCCAATCCAGCGTGATTCTGTTGGTCAAATTTAGAATTATTCCTTTATAATCGGAGTTTCTTTCTGAGGACTTTTTTTACTACTCAGGCCAACTATTCACACCACACTACACACTTCACATCTACACCCAAATTCTTACTCTAGCCCTTTCCTTACAGGATAGTCAGTCAAAAATCACTACTGTAGGATAAATGTTTTGCAAACTGAATTCCGGAGAACTCTGGGGTTTCGTGAGGTAAAATTAAAGCTCCTTCGTAAAATTTTAGGCGTTAAAAGTTTAAAATGCAGTAGCTACGTATATGTCCGAATTCTGACTCTACATTTCCATCATTTTCCAGATAGGAATCTGTTCACTCCAATTGGGCAGCCCTATCGAATAACTTGCTCCCACGTTTACGTTGGCCTACCTCAACCTCGTCTGCTGACTTCACTCTATAATTACCCCTAATATGAGTAGTTATAATATTAGGAGGGAGGAGGGGGATCGAAAAATATACTGTATAAATGGCTTCCACGATTTCTGGAAAAGTTGTAACTTATAATGATTCCCGGACAAATTAAGTTTGAGTATCACAGCTACAGGCTATCCGATTGGCATTAAAATAAATTTCTCCTCGGTACCTTGATATGGACTTTTCTAGTCAACTAATGGATTTGCTTACTTTACTTTTAGGTTCATAGTTAGTTGGTAAATGGGGACGGGACAATCTACCTCTCTCCTAAATATATATAATTTTTAACACTTTAAAACAAAGAAACTGAAAGGTGCCGATTTCATTCGCCAAGGTTTTTAACTATTAATGTCAACTTTGCATTGAAATATTCGAAATTTCATCAGCAGTTTAGCCTGTGGCGCCAAGAAAACGACGATATCAGATACTTATACATAAAATAATTATATTGGTACATGGTCACATTGTAGTAGATGTACAATTCAAAACTGCAACAATCATGTATGCAAACGACACACTCCTTAAATTAAGACAAACATTAAATAACTTTCCCTAGCTATAATAAACAGACAAACGATTGATTTATTATATTCCCTGTCTTCTTCAACTTATATTTTAACAACTGAATGTACTGAATGGTGACCCCGCCACAAATGCAAACAGCAATTTCCAAATTTTTTTACAGTGTTGTATACAAAGATAAGCAAACTTTGCAATATAAACTAGTATCTCTCATGCATCATTTTCATGTAACAAAAATTCAGAGTGGTTAGTTTGTTTTGTTAAGACAGAGAGAGAGAGAGGGTGCTTTTTTTTCATTACATAAGGAAGCGTCCGGAAACACTTCATGGAAGGAGGACAGGGTGGAGGAATAACGGAGGCCATACGCAAGTAGCCAAATATAGGCATTTGGCCGGAAAGTAAAAACGATGGCATGGCACCTATCCAAAACATAAGCTAAATTGCATACTAAGACTATCAGATATATGTTAGAAATGAGGGGAATTTTTTTTAAGGACAACCGTGCTCAGGATGGAGGCAAAGAAGGACGCGAACAACATCGGTATAACATACCCTCGCCCTTATACTGATAGCAAAAAAAAATATTCAGGTCACATGTTATTTCCAGGGCATTCATACTGTTCACAAAGCTAACCTCTTCATGAAAAGATCCCATCAACATTCAACAACTGCTCTCATTTCCGATTTTCAAGATTGCTTTAACATGTGAGAATATCCAAACTAAAAATTAACTCAATCCAAGACTTTGAACGACCCCAGAATCGTATACAAAACACACTTTTAAAAGTAGAAGAAAAAAAACCTGCAGCAACTCCTGCTACTGAAATTTCTGGTCAAAAGATTTCTTCTTACCACAGAAGCCAAGTAACCTTAAACGACACCTGCAGACTTATAAAATGAAGTAGCACACTCAATCTAATGCCAGTAATTAATGATATAATGAACACGATTATTATTTTTTGATTATGATTTCTTGAGAGAAAAAAAAAAACATCAGTGAAACAAACTTTGAGCATAATGACCCTGTCACAACTGCAACCACACAAAAGTGTCTTTGTCTTCACCAACGAATGGCCCCAAAAATTAATCCTTTAAAAAAAGCCATATAACAATGAATAAGCCGTGTCACTTCCTGATTACATTTTAACTGAATGGATGACCTGTTCCTGTTGATAGCAAGCCTGATAAAAAGACTGTTTTCAGTCCAGAGACTACGTACTACCTTGAGGAGTAAAGAGAGGACCCTTGTTGGTGGAAACAGGATGACTCACAGCCTTTAGTGGAAAGGAAATGCAGGTAAAGGTCCTTAACTAACAAATTAAGCTTAAATATTCAAATTAATATTACTATGGATTTTCAAAGAGTCAAAAGGTAGGGTCACTAGGTAGGGACTGAACTCGGTTCTCTTAAGAACTACATAAAAGTAAAACCCCAAAGACAGAATGCGAAAATAAATTTGTATGATGAGCACTGCGAGAACAAGAAACACATGTCACGTGGCATTTGACATACTATCTGTCAAAACATGTGTGACAAGTTTGGTCATATGACTAGTGAGATTTTACAGAGTCCTAAATCATGGACACGTCAGTTATAGCGATGGGGGGGGGGACACGACGAGAAGATGAAAAGTCTACAAAATTGTGAAGTAAAGAGAGAAGAACCTATCACAGACCTTGCTCACTATTGGTTGGATGGTTAGTCATTAAGTTATTATTTGTCGACCTATCAGTTCTGAAAGGTTATTTACCGACGCCAGGGGTGCTCGCACCCTGAGAATTTTTGTCGATCTATACATTTCTTTAAGTACCAAACTTCTTGGAAAAGCATTCATTCCAGCACTTAAGACGAGCGATATTTTTCTTCCCCATCTTTTTAATGTATTATCTCCACTAACGCAAAAAACACTTTTCAAAACAGACAAGTTGTTGGAATAATATGCTACATTTGCGTTAAAATGGAGGGTTGTTGTATAACCATATTGATTGAGTGTAAACCTAAAGAAAATAACAACTGATATGCAATAATCATGATACTAAAATAGTTAGTTTTTTGTAGTCTATTTTTGTGGAGAGGAGAAAAAAATTTCTGTCCCAGGGATCATATATTTATCAGTCGCAGTTCCAAAGTGTCCTTTGGGTCAAATAATCTACCATCGTAAATGACCTACATGACATCCTAGTTACTGGCATCCAGACATATATTAATGATGTAAAAACCATTTACCAAAGAGGTTCTATCTATTGATACGAAAGATGCAGAGATAAACGGACGTTTCAAACTAGCGAGCATTATCGTGGGTTTAAAAACAATTTTTCTTCTGCAAAAAGACTCAATTTCGCGTGATAGGCAGATTTGCCTAACCTGCACACCAGGTTAGGTGTACACTTTAGGTGAAGGAAGACACTTATCGACGTGATGGTAGAAAAGGTCCCAACCTGAGCATTTTACTGGTCTGCACGTATGTTTTTTCCATGTGCAGAGGGAGCGGCTTATTTCGTTGGACACGCCAGTTCTCGCCTGATCACTGAAGTTAAGCAACGCAACCCCAGCTAGTACTGACATGCGTGGCCGCTTGGGAAAACTGGGTACTGCTAATACCCCAAAATCGTCGCATTAGTGTAGTGTCTGTGCAGTCTCTGCATTAGAACTACGCAGTGGACGGGGCTCTAAAGACCTTGTAGTTGAAGGGCTCTAAAACACCAACAAGCCAAAACCAAAATCCATGTGCAGGTGACACCGTATAATCGACACAGAGCAACGACTTTCATCCCATCTGAACACAAGCACACTTGAGCATTCCTCCTCTCGACCGACAGAAATCACCAGTAGGTTGGCAAGGACGCTACCAACTGCGCCAGAGAGGGTATGTTCAACCCCGTTAACTACCTGGTAGTCAACCCACATTTAATGTTTTTGCATGTGATACAGATTTTATAGAAATCAAAACGCATATTTTTAATAGAAAGTAACTCAAGAGGCCGTTCAAAAGCTGTTCGCTGGCACTTATGGCAACAGACTATCCTACTATATTATTACAATCCTCTGTAAACGGATGATGTCTTGGTCGTTTTGCATGAATAATACGTGATTGCTCTCTGCGTTTGCATGAGCAATAATGTTATAAACATCATCTCCACAAGATATTCTGAAATCTACAGTATGATGTTCGCTTGTCACTAAAACTGGTGAACTCTCTCTATGCAAATCCACACAACTAGCAGCGACTTCAAGATTCTGACCATAAAATGTAGTCAATAAAAATTGAGCTGTTGTCGTGACTATGTTAAGGACACTTTCCAGACACTAACCCTCCTCCCCCTCTAGAAAAAAAAAACTAAAAAAAAAACAATGGGAAGGAGAGGAAGTGTAGGGAAATCTACTTTCTCTCTAATGCTGCAAACTTGTTAAATATTCACTTCAACACACAAAACTATTACTTTCAACTGATCATCAAGTTATTGTATTATGTATCCATCCAATTTAGCATTACATTTATCAGCATAGGTTTTCTCATATCAAACACTGGATATTTTTTTATGGAAAACTCGATTCCAACACAGGGGAGGGAGTAGAGAGCCAATGGTGGCACTAGTAGAGTATCCACTGTTCCAAGCAATAGCCGGAGCACAGAAAGGACCAACGTAAGCAATTACAACTTCCTATTTTCCACCAGCCGGAAATAAATTTACAGAAGGGTGTACTAACTGGGTCTTTGGCATATTAGTCAGGCGCCTCTTTCCGAATAGTACGGCAGCTAGAGAAATTCTGAAGAATCCATCAGCGTCCCACTGTGTCAACCCTTAGGCTTGGAGTCAGTCATAGTAAGAAGACTCAAATAGAAAATTGAACTTCCGTTTTAGTGTCGCACCATTCATTAATAAGAGAGCTGCCCCAAACAACAGGTTGTAAAAGAGCAGGGCGGATCTCAGGGAAAACCAACATTAATTTGGAAAATGGCGCTTTTTAATTATTAAATTACAACATGCTATCTACTTATTGTGGTTAAGACAGTCAAAATAACCATTTCGACACGGAAAGTGTCCCAAATATAATTTCATGGCACCCTGTTTAATGATAAAATCAATGATCTAAGTAAAGATAATTATAATAAGCAAGCATCAATCAAGTTTTAACTAAATGGAATAAATACTATTATATATAGTACAATATATCGAAACTTTTTAATAGTTTTTGATTGTTTGTTTGTTTGTGTTTAAGGTCCCGTCAACTACAAGGTCATTAGAGACCCGTCCACTGCATAGTTCCAATGCATAGACTGCACAGACACTACACCAATGCGACGATTATTGGGTATTAGCAGTACCCAGCTTTCCCGAGCGACCACCCATGTCAGTACTAACTGGGCTTGCGTTGCTTAACTTCAGTGATCAGACGAGAACTGGTGTGTCCAACGCAACTCGCCGCTCCCCAATAGTTTTTGATGACAGTGAAATACTGTTAGTGATGCCTACCCGAGGAGATAAATTCCTGAATATAAATCTGGGCTATTCCTCCAGTTATAATCGCATTTTAATGTTCCTCATCACACTTGTTACTTTATTTTTTTTCATATTGAATGTTCATACTGACACATGAACCATTAAAAAATAACCGCTTCATGCGAAAACTAAACAAAATGGATAATGTCTTACAACTTTTTTTTTTATCATAAACATTTTCTATGAAAAGATAGATCCATTCTTCCGCTAGCTACTATATCATTCTCCTGAATGAAAAAAATTTACAAAAGTTACAAGGAAAGACAATTCTTTGAACTTATATACCTAGAATATCTTTTTATGAGCTTTTATTAGTCCTGATAAAGGAAGACTGGAAACTGAGGAGGGAGAGAGAGAGGGGGGCAAGGAACATCCAAGAGAAAAAAAAAAGAAAAACCTAAGAAAAAGATCAACCATTCTTCATATCGATCACGGATAACAAAAATAGGAAGATCACGAAAAAGTTAGATTAATGATCAAATTGGAGCTACCAAGTGTTTATAGATAAATACTATGCTTTAGCTAGTTGTCAACATCAGATGGGGGATGGGGGGGAGCCCGCGACACAAAACAACCCAAGAAAATTAGAGTATCTCTATCCACCTACAATAATGGTAGTGTAAGAAAACGTAGATACTTTCAATAGTAAATAAGTTTGTATAACAACTTTTATTTACTGTAAATTGTTGCGGAAGCATTAACGCAAACAGGAATCTAATAAAAGTCGAATATGACGTCGCCATTAAACAACGAAAACAAATTCACAATCAACGATCCAACTTTCAAATTATATCTTCACGTCATTTCTTGAGTTACAACTGCAACCCTCAAAACGGAAATTCAAATAGGACAGCCTCAAGACCCACGGTAAAAATTTTATTAAAAGACTATTAACGATTAAAAATTTGGGCATACCATTTCTATGGGACTGCCATGTGGAAGGAGAGTTGATTTGGATGCAAGAGAAAGAGGGGATATAGTACGATGTTTTTGAGTCCTACCAAATCTGCCACCCTACAGAGTCCCGATGCAACTACGAGCCAATAGTGGAGCTAAGCCAGGAGAAAACGAGGGCATTGTTTTAGTTCCAGAATTGATCTCAGTCCCACTTGAAACTTAATCAATTAGGAACATCCAGAAAACTATTGCTCATGGAAACATACTATAATAACTGAACGTAAACCGATGTTTTTCAAATTATAATAAAAAATATTGGTGTCACCAGTATGTGGTTCTATTTTTGTCCCACAACCATCACATATATTACATGTAATAGTTGAAAGAACAGCAGTGTAAACTGTAGTAGTTCTACTACTACTACAGTTTACACTGCTGTAGCAATACTGAAGCTTTAGTCCCACTCCGAAAAAATCCTAGAATTCAATTCTCCCCCTCTTCCAATGCTCTCACACTCTCTTCCTACACACATCCCCCCCCCTCCAAACCGTGGTTGTGCATCCATTGCATGTATGGATATACCAAGGGGAAGAGGAAGGAAAAAATCGCCAAAACCGTCTTATATCCACATCCATATACACACGCACACACTACTAACAATGAGTGTATTAACAATTCGAGGGCTGCCAAACTGAACGAGAGATGCTTTCTACTTTTTTTGTCTATTGAAAGGGGCTTTTTTTTTCACATGTGTGGGTTGAAAAAAAAATTCCCTAGTCACCATCACCACTCATCGACCAACTGCATTTTTTGTTGCCCCTCCATTCACTGCCAACCTTCTCCTACCCCGTAAAAGTCCTTCATATACCAAATTTCTCGACACTCTTACTCGATCAAATGCTTTGAGAAAATTACTTCAATTTCCTATTACAGAATATCCTGTCCTTTTCGTATAAAGTTCACATATAGGTAACTCGAATTCAGTTAACGCAAGATTTTCAAGGTGCCAAGAACGGGCGAAAAAAAAAAAGACTTATCTCTACTACATTCGCCATATTACAGATTACAAGGACACCATTTACCAGAGACATCGGACAATTGGATTTTATACAATAAAATAACGATAGCCGTGTGCATTGGGATACTCAATGTATTTTAAACAACAAAATAAAAACGATCGACATCCTAATTTCAATCTCTGAAGATGGTAGTGGTGGTCTTATCAATCATACTGAATTAGCCATATTGTTATCATTCATCCTCTCTTTCTTGAGCTCTCTTTCTCTCTCTCATTTGAAATATTGGGTTGTCCAGAGTGACAAATGTCATTTACTATCAACCAAACATTGAAATTACCACGACCTATAAAAAACGAGCATCAATTACGCGTGAGACAGATGACGATACACTTCTCGAACTTTTCTATTGCTATTCCCCCATTTTCTGGGTCTCTTACTCACGCTTTCTCCCTGTCTGTCTGTTTGCTTGCCTTGCCCTTCCCCACACTTACATTTTGTCCCTACGTATACATTTCGCCATTCAACAGAAGTGGTCACCATTTTTAGCCATTATATACAACATTTCTCTCACATCAGGCGTGGTGCACTTTCCCAAAATGAATGGTTTGAGAACCCACTGCTGTGCCTGATGCAATATCACAATTCCAAATAGCACCAGAATTAAGACAAAGAAACGAATAATACTAATGTCCTAAAGTAGCAAATTGCACCCCTGCACCCAGAACTACTATTAAAGAGTATGAAATACAGAGTAGGTAAGTGGTGTCTGAATAGCCACTACCATTCAAGGAGTCCTCATTTGCAGTAGCATACATCCTGACATTCTTTAACACCCCGACATCTCACTTGTTTGTTTGTTTGTTTGTTGGTGTTTTAGGGCCTTTCAACTACTAGGTCATTAGAGCCCCGTCCACAGTGTAGTTCTGATGCAGAGACTGCACAGACACTACACTAATGCGACGATTTTTGGATACCGGCAGCACCCAGTTTTCCCAAGCGGCCATCCATGTCAGTACTAGCTGGGGTTGCGCTGCTTAACTTCAGTGATCAGACGAGAACTGGTGTGTCCAACGCAATTCGCCGCTCCCTGTGACATCTCACTATAAAACTGATAAATAATCTTCACATCCTGGTAATTTTATGAAACCTTAGTGCAGTTAGGTGCAAAGATGTCGAATTACCAATATAATTAATAAGAATAATAGATCCTAAAAATGAACAATCTCAAATGTGATTACGGGGAAAGAAATGGATTCATGTGGTTGTTTGGGTGTGGGTGTGCGTGTGCGTGTGTATTATGTGTAGGTGGGATGGGGGAACAAGATTAAAAAATCATTCAAGCATTGTCACTCGGCAGAGAACCTAGGATGTATGTATGAGTATTCATATCATTCCGCATTAGAGCAAAGATGAAATGAAACAGGCGCTAACTTAATCTTACAAAATTCTCAAAATGCTAAAAAAAATCAGAAAAAAACAGATGGTAAGATGTGAAAGGTGAAGAAAACTCAAGCAAGGGAAAAAAATACATGTAAGAAAAGATCCCACCTCTTTCAAGTAATATATATACATACTTAAAACAATGTCCCTTGTTTTTTTTAAAGGAGACCTCAGCCAATCCACTGTGATGTGTGCGGTGTGCCAATCACCAGTGGCACAGCCAACCAGACGAAACCAAATGAATTGAAATGACTAAGTCCGATAGCGAAATAGAGCACACAGAAAACAGTGAACGAAATGCGATCGTCAAGCGCCGACATTTTATCTCACCAGCCATGCAAGGATAAATGTATCGATTTTTCTGGTGGGGTGCTTAGAGTGAGGAGGAAGTCAGATGTGCGTAAGGGCGGCAAGAACCTTGGTTGTGTTGTGTGTGGTGGTGGTGGTGGTGGTAGCGATGAAGACAGTGGGAACTTTGCGAAAGGGAGATGGGGTGGAGAGAGAGAGAGAGAGAGAGATCCTAACGTTTTAATGGTGGTGATGGATGTGGGGGACAGGGAGAGCAAGGGAACCGCACTCTCTGTATCTGTGTGTATAGAGAGAGAGGCAGACAAGAACAGAATTTCACAAGAAAGGTGATAACATTTCCTGCCAAAGAGACGGACATTGGCTACCTAATTAAACTCTATTTGACTTAGGAGGATTGTTGAACGGTTTCTTGCAACTGTTAAATACTGTTAATTTGTCTCAAGAAACACAGACTAAGCAGAAAATAACCTTAAAAAAAAGTGAGAGAGAGAAGAAAGATTGAGGGAGGGTGGAGAAGACTTGAGATGGAAGGCTGAAAAACTAACAGAAGAAAAGACTAAGACGTTGCGAAGAGAGTATGGAGATACAATAATGGGCATGATTTTCAAGAGAGCAAGAATTGCAACGATTTTTCCTTGCAAGAAAGATGTTGTTACCCCTCTGAAAAAAAAAAGGAGAGCTTATTCGTGTTAAGTGCTGGTATTTTATTTAGTATATCCAGCTTTTATAATCTGTAAAGATATACTATTATACATATTTATGTATTATGACGTATGGAAGAGTGGCAGTTGAGTAGGATAAGTATGGGAAGTGAGAGACTGGGCATCTGAATCAGTTACCATGGACACATCTCATAATTGAACAACATTTCTTAAGCTCCAACAACGAATACTGCCAATGACAAACTTAGTAATTATTATTATTAATTTTACTACTACTACTACTAATATAATCCTCGAGATGTACTACTGAGTACAAAAATGAAAACAAAGATATAGTATCCAGCAAAATTCTTAAATCCTTCAGTAGTCTTCAATGAAATACACGAGCATATATGATTACAATTTCATCTTAGTATTAATATTGTCACCAAAATTTACTTCACATTCCTCGTAGCGCTGCTATTACACAAGCAGAAATTCCTTCGAGCCATACTCAATTCCGCAAATTAAATCTCATTATCCTTGTCGTCAAGTATTAAAATACACCCATTAATGCTAATGGCTTCCAGTTCAATTTGTATCACCCTTTAATTTCCAGATCTGCCAGAATTCATGGACCCAACCCTAACTAAGGTAAGGTAACAATATAAGGATGGTGATATCGGTTTCTGTTTTGTGACTTTATCATTGGGAATTTAACTGCCAACAAAAAAAGGTCTCTGAACGTCCTCGAACCTCCTTATCAACAACATCTTCCTTTCAAAATGGTTATAAATGCTACTCTCCAACAGATACTATAATTGCTATGCAAAACCCTTATTTTAAAATTACTCAGTCCCTGCTGTGACCCACTACAGACTAAAATTGCAGAATTCTAACAAGGTCACCGAAGCCCATAAAGCCCATTCTGACAATTCGCAGTTAACAAGTTGTCGAGCCTCATTCACATGCAAATCCTAAGTTTAAAAAAGTCACTGCTAAAATATTTTCTGACAGTAATATCAGTTAGGTCTACAGTCCCAAAATCAAAGCTCATAGAAACGAATATTTACAATCTAAAAATCAAGTGAGCATTAAATTAAACACAGATATTAATAGATCATACAAGTTATCTAGAGTTAAAATCGTGTTATAATCTTTATACATAATCTAAATTCATGTACAAGATGAAAAAGTTGCTATAAGCATGGTGTGTGTGATGTAGACACCTGATAATGCAATACGTCTTTTGAGAGAGGGGGGGGAGAGAGAGAGGACATGTGAGTAATTTAAGAATCAACGTCCCAAAAACAATTTACACCTCTCAACAAATCAATAACATAATGAATGTAGGCTTAATGTTTGATGTGATCGATCAAACTATAATTTTATCTTATATAAGGATGAACACGACTTGTTTTTTTGTACGCAGAAATAAAAAGTTACAACAAGAGATGAAAAAAAAATCCATATTTTTTTATCAGACCTCAAATACTTAAGCATAAAACATTATTTCATCTCAATATATTAATGTATGATGCATTAATTTTTTTTCTTTCTTACATAAAAATTCAAGAAGGTAAAATACTCTAGACATAAAGCAAAGGTTATCCTATAATGACCCACACTTAAAAGCATTACCAACCGCAAACTTAAATCAAGATACTTTTTATGGCGTCAAGATTATGATTGCAAGATTCGCAGAGATGTCATCTCACAGATACACATAGAAAAACCACTACTAATTTCTATAAAATTGTCAGTCTCTTATTAAATGTCAAACAAGTGCCGACATTGGAAGGAGAATATAAAAAAAATAGCAGGGTGAGAAGGAAAACGGAAGGAGTGCACACCGAATAAGAGACACCAATGGCATAGGCATGTAAGGTAGAAGACAACCGGGAAGAGAAAAGATACCAAGCAACATTTATTATAAAGATAGGATTCCAAATCATGTGTTTATCTGCGCAGAGGGTGATAACAGGTCGCTGTAGGACAGGTTATTATCAATGTGGGAAGAAATCTTCTCTTCAATATCCAACGGTAGGGGGGCTAAGCTCTATAATACAGACCCAGCGCACAAAAATATGTGGTACTTTTCTCAATTTTTTTCACTTAGGAGCACAAAGAGACAAACTCATTTCATGACAAACTCATCCTTGACGTTTACTTAATATAAAACGCCTACAAAAACAACTGCAAAAAAAATACCTATCGTGTTTTGGCAATTTCTGTGTCTACACCAGCCTGAGTGCTGAGTATTATCATTCACTTGTCTACTGCCAAAAGTTCACACTTTTCATCCAGGTCTGACAAGTGGCGTTAACATAATTTAAAAGTTAAAGCGTCCACTCAATGAAAAATTAAATCGGACTTTCAGAAGGCGAAAAAGTGTTGAGAAGTCATTAGAGTTCAACAGCTACTGAATCGTCCTAATCTAATCCTGGTCTATGGCGGGACCGAGTACCCATGAGTTCAAAGCAACCTAGCAGGAAAAAAGCTGTGAATATAAGGAAATGGAAAGGTGGCTATAACAGTTACATGACAAAGGGAGTTAAGAGAGGCTCTTTCGATCTAACGCTATAATTGTTTTGGTAGGCTATTGCAACCTTCAGGGGGGACATAGTGGGCTCCAAACGGGGGAGAATCTCTTAATAGAGACATGAAGCTAAAAACACAGGAGTCGATCATACATTATTACTATTATTGTCAGCCAAATGGTTACAGTGTGCTAATTGTTATTCATCGCTCGTTTCAGATATTTTTTTCATGAAGCCTCCACGACCAACTGACAATTGGCAGATCAAAGGTTCAAATCCATACCATCAAACCAATTTCTAAAGTCATTTTGAGTTACACTGTCACTTCATGAGTCAAGTCTGAAATAAATAAGACAAAGCTACTATCAATTTACTTGACATGAAATAAATTAAATATTAGATCTTTTTCAGAAATTAAGGTGTAAGCAAGATAGAGCAGCTAAGACAAACCTTAGATTAACTTTTGAGAAAGGGGAAAATATTTAAAATATTCAATAAGCCTGATCTACTTTTATTGCAAATGTGCTACAAGACTCGGTAAAAGTGTAGTTTAACCCAAGGAATTATTTCGTCATTCGTAGCAGATGAAATGTGGCGCTTCGGTCAGTATAACTTCGTCAAATACTCGTTCCAGGGCCAAGAACTTAAAGGTAAACAACTTCATGACTTTATTTAATGAATATCTTTTTCGTTATTTCAACTGGAAGCTTCCGATTTATTTAATGATTTCGATTCATGAATTTATTTCTCGTTATTTTAACTGGAAGCTTTCGATTTATTCAATGATTTCGATTCATGAATTCATTTCTCGTTATTTTAACTGGAAGCTTTCGATTTATGCAATCGAAAGCTTCTAATTAAAATAACGAGAAAGATATTCATTAAATAAATTTATGAAGTTCTTTACCTTGATTTCAACACGCCTAATATTTCGCGAATCACTTTCATTATGTCCAAACGATTTAAAAACAATAACATGTGCAGCAACCCCTGGAACGAGTATTTTGACGACGTTATACCGACCGAAGCGCCACATTTCATCTGCTACGAATGACGAAATAATTCCTTGGGTTAAACTGCACTTTTACCCAAGACTCTATACCTAGCGAAAAAAATTATACTAAAAGGCAGTAGGCCCTACAATATACTCTAGAAATACAATATACATCAGACGTTTTTGCATTTTTTAAGACCGTCGTCAAAACATCCACAGTAAAGAAAACAATGCTGAGGATTGTGCCCTAAATTATAACTCGGTTAAATTTCTAACAGTTTCCACACAAAAAAATATCCAACTAAATGCATATTTACAACAACGACAAACCAGATTTATTTGAATTATGGAAATTCAGCTGAACAACTTGCTTTCTCTATGTCTTCTTCTCTCAAAGACGAGGAAAAAATATGAAAAAAACGCCCACCCCTATTCATAAATATCACAATCTTGAACAAACACTTTAGTCCAGACCAATATAGTCAAGGATTTATCACAACAATGAAAACATTTTGCAGTCTTATCTTCTGCAATATGGGTAACGTTGAACATTTTGAATAAAGAAAGAAGAAAAGAAAAGCATTTTCAACAAGTCATTATTCAACCAAGTCATCATCATATTATGCCCCACAAAAATAAAGTAAGAAGGAGGAAAACAGTTGATTTTAATCGTTACTTGAGAATCTGTGGTAAACATTTCTAATTTAATAGTAAGATTTTGAATTAATTTAGTCTTACAACTATCAACTGGGTTAAAAGATACACACACACTCTCTCTCTCTCTTTCTGAAAGCTTGACCACATCATAATAATAATAAGCTGCTAGCTTCTGACTGCTAAAAACGTTCATGACTCCACCAATTCCACTTGTGCCAACGTTTGGTAGCAGAATATCGACTTTGTAACCAAATCGTAAGACTGATGATGCAAGGTTTCGTTAGCCAATTACGAATTGAGAGGGTTGCAACTCTACACATTATCATGGACATAATGAAGCAGTGCAACAACAAACTACGTATTGACTTTTTTCCTCTCTTTCTTTCTATACGTGGAAATGACCATAATACTCAAAATACTATCATTAAAATATATTGGTTTACATATACATTAATTTGTATGCGAGTAGGTGTACAGAACTGTATTATGAGGATGAAGAGCAGGGGAGAAAAACAAGATATAAACAACACTCACAAATGGCAGAGTTCAGAATAGCTTATTTTATCAAGCATCGACATTGGGCGAATATGCACAAACCATAAAAGAAATGAGGAGCCCGCTAGCGAATAGCATAAACCATCTGGGCCAATATCAAGAGGGAGAGGATGGGAAAGTGTTGCCTGTCTGTGTGCGTGGTAGTAACTCTATATTCCAATCACTTCTATAAATAAGTAGCACAGGTTTTAAGAAATATTTTTGGAAGTTCTTCCTAGTTACAACCAGAAAATTTTGAATGACAAGAAAATGACGGTCCAATATCAAATAATAATAATAACAGCATTTGTACTAAACGAATATAAACATTTGCAATAATTTCAAAGGATGAAGAAGATTGGTCTCTATCACCCTAAAAAACACCTAGCCGAAATCCCCTCCAATCTTGAGATTCTCTCAGGTTAATAACTAGCTCATTCAGTGGCTACCAGGAATTTGTGGAATTTAATCAGTATAACTCACAATGTAACAAAATGCAGATTTGTTTTTTCCTGAAGGTTGGATCGAAATACGGTAAAAAAAAAAACGAGAGAGAGAGAGAGTATGACGTTGAAGGACTACTACTGCACATAACTCAGCAATGGATAGGAATGGATTTCATCCAATTTTTCAGGGGTTGCTGAAAGTAACGGTCAGAGCAGACAGAAGCTCAGATAAGTGCATCAGCTGCTGGCAAGGACGTTAATGGAGACATTTTATGAGTGACCAGACAGGTCAATCCATGCTGCCAACCGATTTACAACGGATCAGGAATAGAAAATGAATAGGTTTATTTACTGAACTGTATGATACACCTCAATGATCCGAAAAAATGCCAAAGTCACACATCTGACATATTTTTCACCTTTCAAATATGTCAAACGTTGTTTTCTCAAATTTTAAGTTGAATATCTAAATGTTTACAGTAAGTATATCACTGAAGAATTACAAAATTTGCTCTACAATCGCCCCCCCCCTCCTACTTTACTGTCACATTTAGTTGAGAAGTCATTTTTCCTCACAACACTGCAGAAATTCATGTCTCCAAATTAATGAGTCAACATTTGAGGGTGCATGTCCTGTAGGTGATTACAAAAGATGTCAAATTGAATGTCATGATCCCTACAATATCAGCTCCCCAATTCTGACCTACACAGCATTCGACATTACCAAGTACATTACAAAACTGGTGACATGACTGCAAGTTTGAATCATTTGAAAGCATTGAGTCACAGTTGAAGCTTAAGGATCATAAGGAGACCCAAGTAGGGACACCTTCTGACCAAGCTCTGACCCTGCTTTACGCCTGATCATGTTATTTATAGTACAATTAATGTTAACCACGTTTTTTTATAATTTATAGTGACTGAACTCAGTCTGTCGAGTCAGAAATGATAAAATGGCATTCAATAAACTGCCAAAGAAATTTTTTTTCTCTACTATGAAGCAGAAGCACCATCAAAAGGTTGACATGGATCTATCACCTTTCTTTCACTCTACAATTAAGATAACAATTTCGAGTAATACCGTCAATTACTACACGGAATAGTTTAAATGTTACTAATTAAACCTTATATGAAGATAAATTAATAGTCTCCAAGCAGAAAATAAAAATATGTATCTCTATTTTGATTCTGCTCACTGCATTCCCAGTTTATATAGTAATAAATAAGCAATAAAACATGCTAATTATAATGTCTATAGTTCATTCTCATCTCATAACATTGAACTAAATTTTATATATAAATAATAAACATTTTCCGACGTTTCAACTAAATACATTCGTTTATTCGTGCGGTTCAGGTGTCTCAATCCTACAAAGACAATTAATGTCTACCGCTTTCTGCCAATAAACCTAACTAACTTCTTGAACGATTTTTTCTCACCTTTATTATAATCAAAGTGGTAATTACAGGTGTTTAAAACAAAATCAATTATCCTACTTTGTACAGTGAAGATGAATTAATAATTTTCCTTTCAGATACATAACTTATAACGAATACCGTACTAAAAGCAGCAATATTTTTTTTCCCCAAACGAAAATGATCAAAATTTGATAGGGTATATATCTTCTTCCCACACCTATTTTTTTGAAAAAATAAAGATGTAACATAATAATGTGTCGATAGATTTGAAATGTAGGTTATACGACAAACAAATTCTCGTCCAAAACTGTAGGGGACATTAAATATTTGTAGTATATATATATATATAGAAAGAACCAGCACACTATCCGAACGGTCACGGACAGCTGACCATTCACACTTAGTCCTGATTTACCCTAAAGCTATATAATATGGTTTCTGACAATTCCAAGCCGATTACTAAGTACAAGCATAACGTTCTGTCTATGTACAATCGTAACATTCAATTCAACCATATAAAAGCTTTAACCATTTGTAGCACTCATAAGAGAGTGAAACTGATCAGAATTAAGATTAACCAGAAGGATAACGAAAAATCTCTTAAATCAACCTACAACACACATTTCATCCGTACATATACAGTATCCATCCGTGTATATCCATAGAAAGAGAGAGAAAGAGCCACGGTATGTGTGTATATATCCATCTCCTATATGATTGTTGTATTATACAAAGAGTGATTGATATCAAACTCAGCTATTATTTGTCAAAAATGTTTAAATTTAAACCGAAGAGAAAGCCACACGATCATGTCGGCCAAGTGCTCATGCCCAACTAACAGTAAAAAAAATATATACGAGCACTTGCACATTTTGCGTAACACGAACCCATTGGCTAAATGCCACGCTTTAAAATCATTTTTTATGGTAGGCGATTCATGGACAATAAAACAACATTCATGTTCGTCAGCATCTTCAAAAGGTCAACGTCCAGTACAAATGGAGTCTATCTGCTATACTAAGCACCCACGCACAAACAGCATACAAATCTCTAACTATTATAGCTACAGTGTGTTGATAATGATGATTAACCCTGATAGACATTGACCATCAGGTATTACTAATATTATGTCACTAAAATGTTATGCCACTAGAAAACCTGACATTCAATTCGTGCCAGTTTTATTTTTTAAAAAACCTCAGAAAATACAGCGACAAGAAATTGTCATACCCAAAACCAATTTTAACCGCCCAATAATCAATCTCAAAGTACCATTGTAATATTAACGTGAAGACTAGTTAAAAATATGAACTAACAAAAAATTGCCTACGTATGACGATATGAAGAAGAAATGGAGGAAGAGGGAAAAATCTTACTATAGTTAATAATTCATCTCTTTCATTCAACAATAAGCCTAAAAAGACTAAAACCCCCAAAAATCTCTACACAACAGTAAAGAATTTGCCTTTCAATCGATTTGTCTACATACAGTGACTTAATTTTCAGCTCAAAAGAGATACAGTGTACAATATGTACTCTCTCTTCGAGGAAGGATACTTGTGCACTCCACTTCAAACCATCCTTCAGAATTAAAACACTGACAATGATTACAGTCACGTATCTGAAATACACTTCAGAACAAAGTCTGTGCTATATTTCTGTCTCTCCCTTTTTTATAAGATATCGACAATTATTAACCAGAATTATCAGCATAATAATATTTGAGAGTTACAGCGTGTATATATACAATATAGGCCTTACCACTTACATATCTGTCCCCTCCCCAAAAAAAAACTGAAGGCAGAATGTTGATGGTAGTAGGGAACAAGGAGGAGAGATGGATGAAGAGCAAATGTAAAGGGAGACATCCTATAAGGGGGGAGAAAGAGAGGTACAGAAAAAGAGAGGAGAGCCAAAAAAAAAATAACGAAATAATCAGGGTGGTGGGAGAGGAGAGAGAGTGAGGGAGATAGGTTATGGGTAAAATCAGGGTCAGTTCAAGTGAGGGTACGAAACAAGACCTATTTTTTATTTTACTTCCTACCGTATTATATTAGGCCTGCATGACCAAGAGCTACCGGTAAGGTTACATACGACCTAACCTTAGTTGATACTCGGAGGGAGCCGGTCCTATACAGCAATAACAGAGGTTACATAACGGAGAGTGAGAGGACGGTTGTGTGGGGGAGGAGGGGGTCACAACAAAGAAAAAGAGAGAGGGGGAGAGGGCGCAAGGGTGGAGGTTACTTGTTAAAAAAAAGAAGGGAGGAGAAGAGAGGAGGATAAGAAAGAAAGCAGGGAGAGAGAAAAAAAGGGGGACAAAAAAAAGAGAGCGAGAGATTGGACTGTGACTGACCCCGGACCAACCTAGGGTTCTACGACCTAGCTGTACATATTTATGTAAGCATACATACTGTGCCAAATTGTATATAGTAGTGGTGGTCATGTGTAACTCAATATACACAAAAAAAGTCTCATTCGTCTGGTCAGCTATATATAATCTAAATCTAGAGAAAGCAACATAATACAGTCAGTTAATTTCAGCAAAGGGAAAAGTGCTATTTTATCTCGATATAGATTTAGAAGCACGGTTACATATAATACACACACAAAATAAGTTTTACAGAAAGAGAAGCCGTGTGCGAGTATATGTAAAACGGTACAAACACCCAAAGATACGAAAACCAATTCTCGATTTCATGTTAACGGAACATGGACGATTCCAACATAAACAATAGTGTAGCCGAGTTTTTCAATTCTCAGTCATATTTCATACCGATAAAGAGGAAAGGGCCTACTAGGAGTAGGAGGAGGACGAGGAGGATGAGGAAGAAAAAATAATCTGAATTACCACACCACCTCTGCAGACAGCGACACGACCTGGTTTGCCATCGGTGTATCGTCCTCCAAGAGCTGCTCCTCCAGCAGTATACACTTATAAACTGGAATTTTTTACTCTCTAAGTCAGTTTTTTATCGGAGAAAGAGCGAGGAAGATATACAGAGACAGAGCACACTACTACAAAACAGCTGAAGAAATACACGCGAAAAAATCTGACAGAAATCAATCTTTGATTATCTTAAAATAGATCCTGATTATTTCTCCCTTTCCTCATCTTCACCAGGCACTACTACTAAAATATGATATTGAAAATAATCACGTACTAAATGACAAATTTCTAGTCAACGATATTCGCAATTCAATTTCAGACTGTTGCAAAATATTAGATAAGTCTCGATTTGACAGGGAGTGAAAACAAGACACACACTCCAAGAGTGAGGAGAAGCAGAGAAAAAAATATATTCCTCAATTGTCAAGTTTTAAAATAATCATCGTGCAAAAGAAATGCATGAAGTCACACTATTTTTTTAAAGGAAAATTCATCTTCATCATTATGAAATAAATTTCCAAATGAGCACAACAAACGCACATCGCACTACTAAGGTGATAGATGGACACACAAGGCACTGAGTCCATCAACTATAGTAACAATAACAATGAGACAAACTAGACAGCCTAAAATAGTTTTTTCTACCAACTGTATTAACAGAAATGACAACGCACACAGACACATTATACACACTGCGGTTGTGATCATCTTTGTAGCCAGAAACATGAAAAGACATATTGGGTTGCTCACATGTATTACACACCATCATCAAGAAGAAATAGAGATACAGAGAGGGCTTGCAATAAGCTACATCATTAGCTTTGTACTGCTGCACGTAACGCGCTCAGACACCACACATACTCAACTCACACTACTACTACTATTAGCAAAAGCCCACAATCCGAGTCAATTTATATTAATATTGGTGATCATCATTGACGAGCCGAGATATGGCATTCACACATTAGTCCTCCCTACCACATATCAATCTAAGAATAAACTCCTACCCCTCTCTACACCACATATATAGATACATACCAGTCTCTGTATTATTATTATTATTATTCTAGAATTCGATACAAGAAAGATATATATATAGTAATAAAAATTTATAGATGCCAATAATCTATATATAATACAGTTAAAAACCAACTGAAATCTAATTAACCCTTCATTCTTAGGAGAGGAAAAGACACCAGCCAAATCAACGTCATGAAAGGAAAATTGAAACTTACTCTTAATATTAAAAGGGAGATAATGAGCCTGGCCAAATATATTTCTAAACATATTTAATATTACCGAAAAGATATAGAAAAATTTAAAGCACATTACCGGGTTAACGATTGAAGAAAAACCGTCCTGAAGAGAAGTAAGACATCAAAGTCACATCCACTAAATATGAACGATTTCATTGTACAATTGTAGTGTAGAGACTTCAAAAAGATAATTTCAAGAGTGGTGCCAGAAGAATTATTTTATAACCGGACTGAAGAAGTAGCACAACCATACATTTTTTTGTGTTATGGACGATGATGAAAAGAAAAACATAATCGTACACCATATTAAAAACATACCCGTCGCACTCACAAAATATACACACAGACATCACCGATCACCACAGCATTTCTAGTCACTAGTGTATAAACATAATCGACTATTATTTCCTCCAATTAAAATAAAAATGCTACAATATTGAGGCAGATGGATGTTTTAATCCTCGAGAAAAATTAAAATACTGCATATCAGATAGATTTGGGGGGGAGAGAAAATGGGGAAACAGCAGTCGTTATTTATAGATATATAGACACAGAGAGGAGAAAGACACAAGACAGTGGTCAAGGTTTTGACATATAGTTACCTGAAGAGATCACGGATGATATTAATCGGAAACGACGATATATAAGAAGCCTAACATCGCAATCTTTAACCACACGCGAGAACCGAAATTTGTTGGTCAACCGAGCACACAAAGCCACTGATCTTCAGAAGAAAATCTTATAAAAATAAAAAAAAAGAGCATAATATTGATGGTTGGTGAATTTTTCTCATTCACAAATCGGTCATTACTATCCACTCCCACTTTTCTTCTTTACAAAATTCAAAAACCCATCCCACGATAATAATAAAATTTGCATTTCAAGTAGCAACGACACGACGTCCCAATTCCAGACGGGGCTATTATCATCATCGAATCACATACACATTCTCTCACCATTTTCACCTGGTGCAAAATTCCTCCATTTTAAAAAGAAAATTGTCAAAAATATTTAAAAAATCAATACAGTAAAAAAAAAAGAAAAGAACAGCAGCTTCATACAGGTTTTACAAAAAAAAACTTAAATTCAAAGAACCCTTTCCATCACTTTTCACATGAACCGGACGTTATTTGTAAAATACATCGATGACCATCGACACAACACCACCACACCACTGTCTATATTTCGACTGAACGCAGAGCAGTCACCAACATTCAAACAGCACACAGGTTTGATATTAAATCCGACAACAAAAAAGTCTACAAAGGGGATATGAAGTAGATAATTTCAGATCACGCCAAGCAGGAAACGAGACACAACTAATAGTAGACAACTACCAAAAAAAATATATATATAATATATAGTGAAATAAATATAACTAAAATCATATGATGCAGGAGGACAAAGTTGAGGAAAGGGGTAGGAAAATAGGAAGGGTGGAGAAGAGTAAAACAGGAAAGAAATGAATGAGGGCAACAAGGAAACAGAGTAGGAATGACACAATTTTTGGTCATATGGTCGGTCAGCAATCTGATTGCAAAGGGTCGAATCACAGCCCAATATTTGACCAAAGAAACCCCCTCACCGCTCAAGTGACCCACAAAGCATTACAAAAAAAATTTAAGACATTAAATATAAAGCTCCAAATCAACTAAAGAAATTCTAGCCCCTGAAACCCAACTCTAGAAAACCCCGTCCTCCCTTCCTAACCACATTGTTGATCGTGGTCAGTAAGTGCTCACAAACACATGCTGCCACTTAAAAATCTGACATGCTAAACAACAAAAATACAACGAAGAAATTGCACATATACACACAACATGACAAACAGAAATACTACGGTCAGTGGTCAATTTGGAATTAAATAATAATAGTAAATTGTGTCTACCCAAGATGACAACTCCACAATTACATACACTACACTGTCGAAATCAGAGGAGAATTTGGAGGATAAAAAAGGCGTACAGGAGAGGGTAGTTCGAAGAGGGAAGGGGGGTAGGACTCGAGGATAAGCAATGAAATAATATTACTAATAGGTGCAGTAAGTAGATCAAGGGACTTTCAAATGGAGATATTCACTATTAATTGTAACGTGTTTTTTTCGGCGAGAGAGAAAGAGACAGAGTGAGAAGCAGAGGAGAGCAACGCGAACGAACATCACACAGAAGTATTTCCGCGACCAGAATTTGTTGACGGTGACCGCGTGGGAGCGCTACTACCATCACAAAATTATTTCAAAATCGTTGACGTCTGATATCAAAATACGTCGACAAAGATTTTTCGTCGTTTTCCTCCTTCTACTCCACACATATACTGCCACTACGAGCGGTACTAAACTGCGCGCGAACACAAACACCACTATCACACGACATGTCACACAGAATTAGGAAATCTCGTCTGTACCGTTTAACGATTTTATATGTACATTAAATATAACTAAAATGCTACCAACAAAAATATACAGCTACCACTACTACTACTACTGCAACCGCGACAGATACATCTGAAGAGGTTTCAAGGAAAATTCGGACCAAGCAAGGAAGGAACATAGGGAGGAAGGAGAAATTGATGCAGTGAACAATATCACGCATGCGTAGCCTGTTAAAAAACTAAACAACACGCGCGCAACACAAAGACCGTGAACTCCAAGTACTCACTTCACCATCTGATAGTTTAGATAAATTACATTTTAAATCGGAACCAAGACGTTATATCCAAGCATCCAATGCTGTGCGTAGACATTATTTTTTCCCTCGCGAACAATGAACCGCAAAATGTTCATTGACACCGTAGTAATTACATCTTTAAATGCACTTGACTAAAAACCCAACTTCAAGATTGCTAATGGGACGTCCCAGATCATCCAGCACGTTCATTTTATTTTTTTGTCTCAATAATGTACCTTTTCTTCTCAAACACTACAGAATGTAATTAGCCAACTTAGTAAACCCAGCCTTGTCGATAAATTTACGCCAGGTAAGCAGGAAGACAGGCAGCGACCCTCACAGTACCTTGTACAGTCCGACTCAAAAACAAGAGTGAATAACTCTTTGTCAACGTCCCATATTTAATCTATGCTTCACGATATTAGTTATTATCATACACATTTATATATTGTAGTTACACAAATAACCCTTTGCCCGTCTTCTCACAAGTAGATGTCAGATATTTGTTTTTGAAGTTCATTGTACAAATGCAATCCTGAATAGGCACACACCACTTGCAGTTATATACAGTTGGTTGACAATTTCGTAACGATTTGTGTTTAACAATTTCGCTTAACCAGGATGTTAAAATTATGAAAACTAGCAGAGTATTGAATAAACGATACCTCCATTTAGGCAGCGATAATAATGTGGTTCACTGCGTATCTACAGCACAGACAGATGTAAGGGAATAAATGATACACCCTGTATGATATAATTCCGTCAGACAGTGGTTCAGAGCCATTTCTAACCAACGGAGACGTTGTTACTTTCGCATACAAATAGCACCAATGAGACGATTGTAAGATCGACGAAGAGCCGTTCAAAAAGTAACTTTCAAACTCCATCCACACGTATAGTGCATGCAACTCTTGCACGGGACACATCAAGAATCACATCACGGATTTTACACATTACGAAGTCGCCCGCTGGCAGTCAGGGGTATTATATTTTTTTCCTCTCTCGTCGTCTTTTCATTTCACTATCCAACTTTATCTCCTACCATTTTTTTTCTTCCTTTCGTCTAAAAATGTAAATGCTTAGCCACACCTGTTTGTCTTGAGGTTTTTTATCCTCTCTATCTGGTCTGCCTCCCTCAGTAATTTTTTTTCTTACTTAAAAAGAAAACGACAAGGCGAGGAAGAAGAGAAGGTGGGGGAAGGGGGGGGGGAATGTGCGGGAGTTGGTAAGCAGCAAGCGGCCTGCTAGAAATGCTGGACAATGAAGCAACAGTCAGGATTACAAAGTCACTCAAGCAACGGCAAAGTGAATGTCCGAGGGAGTCGTCCGTCCCATGGTTGAAATATGAAAAATGGGAGTTATGCATTTTTTTCCCCTTAAAAAACAGTAGTTAGCAATTCAGTAGAGGGAGAGGGAGAGTGAGACAGAAAGAGTGAGCAGTGAAAGCAGTATACCCCTCATTCCCATCCCCCCCCCCTAATTTCTCTTATCCCCACTCTCCTTCCCTCTGTTCCTCGCTTAATACCACCATCTCAACTGCTTTGCACACACACATACACTAGCCAACACTGATTCCCTATTCCCCTAACCCCCCTCTTTACATTTTTGCTACACTAGCCTCTAAACAGTCTGTACTAAAACACAGTACCCCGAGGTCGTAGCCCGGTTAGTTCAGCGTCATACGCTGTATCACACCCCAACTACCAAACTCCATACACACACCCACTAGCAAGGCCAATGAAACAAGTTGCAGACTGATAAAAAATAAGCTAGAATAAAAAAAAGTGAAGGCTATTACTGATTGAACCTCCAAGGGGCGAAATCCTAATATGACGTCGACCCGTCCCAGCAAAGAATACGATCATATAACTGTTCATACCACGCAACAATTATAAACAATAGTACTGAATAGTATTAAATGATAGACGTTTAGATGCCAGAACGACGACTACTACTAACTCCAATAGTCAAAGGTCATTTCTACAGGGTATAGACCAGACCTAGTCACAACCCCTGGGCAACAAAAAAAACCCCTCCTCTGAAAGCTGTTGGAAAGAGAGGGGGACGACGACGAAAAGAGGAAAAGTTGTCCTTCGTACGAAAATGGGAGGAGGGGAAGTGAAGGTTTTTTTATGAAACCTAGGTCTACTACTATATGTGGCCCGGTCTCTATCGCCATCTTTCACCTATCCCCTCAAGCTCAACTACATCCGTCTTCCCCCCTTCCCTTCAGTTTACCCTCCCGCGACTCCATCGCAAAAGGACGACCCCAATGGTGCTTTTTTTCTGTACAAATTTTAATGGAGGGAGAAAAAGCGCTAAAAAACTAAACTCGAAATGAGAGTGTGAGAAGATGGGAGTCTTAGGGGGATAAGAGAAAAAAAAATAATCAGATCCGAGTCTACATTTTATTAATTGTTGTTTTTTTTTTTGGTCATACCCTTTTTTTTGAATAAATATGTATCCATCCTTATAGCTGTAATTTTCCTCCTTTTTTTTATTTTTTAAACAACCAATATGGTTCTTGAAGATGTTTTGAGGTTCTCCTCTCAACCATTCACTAGTTAAATTGACACCCCTCAATTTTCCTTCACCCCCATCTGAATTTTTTTTCTTGTTACAGATACTCAGACATAGGCAAAATTACAATCCACTCATCCGCACTCCCTGGTCTTTCAACACAAAACTTCCTTCACTAATTTTCAAACCCTAAACGCTATTACATTACTGACAGTTGCTCAACTTGTAAACTAGCTTCAATATTATCAACATCCTTGCAGGTATTTGTAATATAGTACTGCGTCTGGTTCAAGGTTAAGATGGAACTTCCCAAAGGTTCTACAGAGAAGGAAACGATGGTCTTTCGTCCCCAAAAAACACACAAAACTGCCTCACAAATTCAAGTCAAAAATTACACTTGCCCAAACACAAGTTGAAATTCCTTTTGGAGCATTATTTTTCATAAACATGTTAATGGGACACATGTCAGGAAGATGGTTTAAGGACGGGCTCTGTCTCTTGTGGTCTCCATTCCGGAGCAAGAATGAAGTCCCACTTCATTCGAAAATTTCTACTGACCAAAAGACCTCTTTTAAGTGCAGATGTACGTCCTAAATGCGGTATGGGCCACGGCTACCCACTTGAAGACAAATAACGGCAAATAAGGTCCCTGATATGGGTTCCATCATGAAACTGTCAGGTTTAGGAAGCCTGTCCTCTTCCACTTCGTGTCGATTAACAGCTCTCAGATCTGTCAGGTCAATGATAGGTTGGATTGAGGCTAGTTTCTGTCTTACCCAATTAATATTACTGTTATAGGACCTGAAGTAGTTCCTACGTGGAATTCATCTAACTGGTTCCGAAAAAAATTTTGAAGAAACTCAACAAGTTTCCTAAAACTATCAACAACTTGGAGATAGGGAGGTGTATAAGAGGTACTCACGTGAGAGCCAAATATTTGCAATTATCTTCCGTTAGTAACTTGCAGCTAATTAGTGAACCAAGAAGACGTCTAGGTGACGTCTACACGACAGACAACCAAGTTAGCAAGCATTCACCTGAGGCCAGAATTGATTAGGTGGCTACTGAACCAAGAAAGTCGACAGAGGGATTGGGGTAACCAACCAGTATGCTTCCTTTAGGCCACTTCTTGGCGCCAATATGCTATGGTCCAGTCAACTCCATGCTTTTCGTGACTCTTAGATGTAGATACAGTCGTTCTGATCTGGGGTCACGTGCATATAGGAAAAAAAAATTGATGGCAGGACAAAAGAAGGACAACTAGCAAATGCGTGTTTACACTGGATTAGGTGGGACACCCAAAGAAATAAAAATCACCCTCTGAATTGGTGCCGTTGGCATTATTCTTGCCCCATAGTTCAGCCTGGTATAACCCAGGAATGGCTGTAATGCCTTTGTCCTTTTTACAGTGACCGAAATGGCTGGGGTCCATTCCCGTTAAGGGAACCTTATTCAAGCTTTGAGTCGCCATAAGCAGGCTGCCCATAAGCGATTGGTTCTTCACTCCTACTTGGGTCCAAAGAGGCGCATGACGGCATGGCCGCACCCAAGCAGAAAACAACGTTAACCAGGAAAATGACATATACCGGTAATTGAATTAAAACAATAATACTAAAATGAAATTTAAAAAAAAAAATGAAGTTTACATTTTTAACCAGCTAACGGCAACGAACTTACAAACCTAAACTAGTACTCACTACTTGTATTTTCAAAAATAATTTAAATATGCTTTTAAAACAACGAAATCACGAATAATAAATAATTTATTTCAGATCTAATTTACTACTCAATTCGTGTTCAATGGCCAACATCCCTAAACCATTAAGACGATTTTGAGTAGTCCTAGTTCTTAAATAATATTTTATTATTTTTAATTTAGAAAAAGTTCTTTCGCCTGTAGTAACAGTTATGGGCAGCGTTAACAAAATTTTTAAAGCAATGCTCAAATTTGGCCCAATTTCAAGGGAAGTAATGAATGTAAACGACGGTATGCATATAAACATGTTGACAGGCCGAATTCTTAGGTATATGAACTCACCGGGGCTCTAATGACCTTTGTAGTTGAAGGGCCCTAAAACACCAACAAACAACAACAATGAACTCACCATATATTTTTCCATTGTTTTTGTTTGTTTCGTTGGTGTTTTAGGGCCTTTCAACTGCAAGATCATTAAAGACCCGTCCACTGCATATAGTTCTAATGCAGAGACTGCACAGACACTACACTAATGCGACGATTTTTGGGTATTAGCGGTACCCAGTTTTCCTAAGCGGCCACCCATGTTATTACTAGATGGGGTTGCGTTGCTTAACTTTAGTGATCAGACGAGAACTGGTGTGTCCAACGCAATAAGCCGCTCCCACTCTTCTTCCCAGTTCGCCTCGGTGACGCAATGTGAGCACTTGATTGTTGAGACCGTGGATGAAGGTTCAATCCTGGTTGAATCTTGGTTCACTCCTCGAGGGCGGGAGAGAGAGAGATGATCTGATTTTACAACTCATTTATTTTCTAGAGTCAAGTAATCGAAATGTATTTTTATTGGGTTATGTTTATTTTTTCTTTGTGTTTTTTTTTTGTGCTCTAGCAGTTCAGGCGGTTTGCCGCCGCGCCGTAAGCAATTGCCTACCTTACCTATCGCCTAGAGGAATAGTTGCCTACCCCGTTGACGGTCAAGGGCACTTTATAGGCAGAATGATTCATCATACCTTTATCCCGCCAGTGGCAGGGTCAGGTCTGCGGGTCCACTGAACATGCTGCTGATTGGGGTCACCCCAGCCAGGCGTCTGGAACCCGCAGGAATATTGGCTGGGTTGTCTGTGGAGGGTTGCCGGCCTACCTATAGACAATGATTTAGAGCTCCTTTTAGCTCTCTGCAATATACAGAAGGTCATGGTAAGAAAGTCAGCCACACGTCAACTATTCCTTAAAGGGTCCATATGCCCTAATAGCCCATCGCTGATGTCACTTGGAAAGTGTACCAGAATTGAAAAAAAGGTACTCCTTCCATGAAAAAAAAAAAGACGAAATAAGACAAAAATTAAGTAGTAGCAATAAATAAATGAATTCGTTGTTTGCCACTAGTTGGAGACACTGTCTGAACGGTAACATGACAACCGCGAAATTTGTTCATGGTAGGTCGAGAATAAATGCTCGCTGGGTTTTGGGCAACAATCTGCAGACTCAACAAATTTACCACGAAACTGGAACAACATTCAAATTGCAACCACTCATTTTTCAACCACTGTATTTATTTTTTCTTCACGAAATTACGTGATTTTATTTTTAATTTTGAAACTAGTTTATGGCTCAGTCAAACACAATTTCACTATTTAAAAAGTTACGTCGAATGCACCATGTTTGCTAACTCTTTAGTTTCCTGGATCGGACATCCATGGAATCAGTGATGGGATATATACGAAAGCCGTCCCATATTATAGCGTGTTATACATAACACCTGTAAACAGATAAAATTTCAAGGTGCTACAACATTAATGGTGATCACTAATGTGCCAAAGAGACCCTCACTAAATCTTAAGTGCAACTTTAGTCCCAGTTAGGGAGTAATACAGTGAGTGGCTGTCCGATGCTAGAATAGGTCGTAAACTTGACAACGAATACATTTGATTGCAATACCAAATATATTTGTCTTTTAACGGTCTACAAGAGTTGTTGTGTTTAATGAGTGCAATCTGCACCTGCCAACATCGCTTAAAGGCCCTTCTGTACACATTTGCAATTTCATCAATTATTTCGACGTCCGTTTTACGAAAGAAAGTGGTACATGGCAATGACGTCAAATCGTCTACAGTCTGCATGCATCTTATAACCGGGGGTGGGGGGCTTTCTCATATAGTGATGCTGTCAGTCAAAATGGCCTACAGCAGTGCTTCTTAAGTTGTGTGGCGCGCGAACCTTGGAAACAGCAACATTTACTTCTACAGCATTCTGAAAATTAAGGCAAAATTCCAACAGACTAAAAAAAAATCACTAAATATTATTGTATGTTGTCGTCTCTCATCATCGTTAAATGAAAACAACCAAAGGGTCTAATTACCCCCTCCCCCTCAATAAATAACATGTTGTCAAAAATATCATCATGCTTGCATTCACAACATAAAACTAAAAGTTGCATTGATATTCTTTGGCCTGAAGCAAAATAGTCGTGTCTCCTCTACTGTGGTTTAAATAACAAAACGTCTTATAGGTCAATGAAATAAAACAACAAAAGTTGCAAAATTCTAGCTTTATGCCCCTGTTTGAGGTCAGGCTATTGGAGATGTGACTCACTGTGCTAAGAGGCGAATAGTAGGGTTGTGACAAAAAATCACACCACCATAAGAAGTTCCTACAATAGGTAGAAGTTTAATTTGCAATACTTTCAGGCCAGAATGGGCATTCCACCTTCAGACAGCAGCTTACTGCACACATCAAGTCATTAGCCGTTGTCCTGTCAACTGATTTTGGCAATAGACACATAAGTTTTCGCTCATAAAGGGTCTTTTGATTTGTAAATTTCATCAGACACACCAATGTGACCATGTTTTAGCAGTGACTAACCTACTGTGGGTACCTGCGGACAAGGTGATGAACCTTGGAGGACCTTATCATTAGGGAGATTGTGCGTACCGTTACCGATAACTAATCGTCCCATAAACAGACGACACTTAAGTTACGCATGCTCCGAACAATTAATTTTATTTGTGGAGCATGCGCAACTTAAATTTCGTCTGCTTATGGGACGAATAGTTATCGGTAACGGTATGCACACAATCTCCCTAATAACTATGCATATCTGCATACATTACACATTTAACAATGTGGGAGTTTTCATGCTGAATCCGGCACTGATGAATGGCAGGATCATCTCCCTAATTTTGACATAGGCACCACGGTATCATTGTCGGACTGTCATACCAAAAGTATGAAGCATTACAGAGTAAGTTCAATTTTTCCTAGAGAGAATAACCAGAACGCCTGATTAAGACCTAGCAGATCAAATGAATTTGAGAGTGACAGATTATCACCTCTTTACAAAACAAATTTGGTTGGTGGCCATCTCTAACAATTATCTACTGTATAATTTAGGATTATCGAAATCAACATGCTTGATTGAGATAGGAGACCAGGAGTCTAAAATACACTATAGACAGGCCAACACCACAGTTAGGAGCACCACTGCCTTGGCCAAACACAAGAAGTACGAGGCCTTCTATGATCAGTTCGAGACCAAGGAAGGGGAGAGAGAAGTTTTAAATTGGCCAAGGCTAGAGATAGGGTAGCTAAAGATATATTCCGAGCCATAACAGTAAAGTATAGCAAAGGTAGGGTTCTGTTTCTCCCTGATGAGGTGAAGAAGACGTTGGAAGAATATTTCCACAGCCTCTTGAATGTGGTGGTAGGAGAGGAAGACATTGACACCAATCCTACTACTTCAGGAATGGTGGACGGGGTGACGGAGGAGGAAGTAGTCAGGGCCCCCAGAAAGAGTTCCCATTCAAGTGTGGCGTACCCTAGGAATCATAGAAATCAGGTGGCTAAGGAAACTTTTCAATAGGATAGCTAGAGGAGAAAGAATGCCTTCTACATGGCGTGGGAGTTGGATAGTACCACTCCTCAAGGGCAACAGTGATGTCTAAGACTGTGGTAACTATTGAGCTATTAAGCTTATGAGCCATGCGCGTATGAAGCTGTGGGAGAGAGTATTAGAATGCCGCCTCGGGGATAGAACTAGTGTACGTGGAAATCAGTTCGGGTTCTTGCCAGGTAGGTCCAATTTTCATTCTAAGTCAGATGATAGAAAAGTATAGAGCAGCAAAGAAAGAGGAATTACCAAGAATTAGGTATGAGCATATTAGATCTAGTTAGTCTGTGGGTCGGGGATATCGCGGAAAAAGGAATGCAAGTGGTTGGAAGCACCCGGGGTAGGAGGAGAACGAAGCAGACGGTGGAAGCAGGTTGTCCGTAAGGATATGGTAGTGTTTGGGGTTGGACGGGGAACTGGTAAGAGATAGGCGACAGTGGAGGGCTAAAACCTGCAGACCTGACCTTGCTACAGGAGGGATAAGGGTATGATGATGAAGTCAACATGCACTACAATAACCTTAAAAACAATTTATTCTGATATTTTACCCTTGTCCTGCTATGTTGTGATCCAAGATCCTGGGTCCTCTTCTAACTTGCTATGGTTCCGTAGAAATTATCCATGAAGTTACTGTATTGGTTTTGTCATTGAAATGTTGAGCATTTGAATGCAACAAGTAACAACAAGCTTCATTTACAGAGCAACATCTGCAACGTTATTACGTGCACCAGAAATTATACAGGGTCCGAAACTTCTCTCAACAATTAGCACTTTGCCATAGGTTAAATGCAATGAAAACGAGTTAATTTTGAAATTTCCCTTCATCCCGCCTGTGGCAGGATCGGTTACTCAACTCATGAATTTTCGATTTTAAAGGAAGAAAAGCAACAGAAACGGAAAAGAAAGAAGGCAAAGGAGACAGGGAGGATATCACCGGTTAATGCTGGACCAAGTGCAGGCGCCTCCCTGCTGCCACAACTCTTTTAGTCCCTCATACGACATTTCAGGATGCTTCAGCTCATAATGTTCTGATAAACTGCCACAACATTGCATAACAGTCTGTGTAGCCAAGTTGCGTTGGACACACCAGTTCTCGTGAGATCACTGAAGTTGGGCAGCGCAAGCCCACGTTAGTACTAACATGGGTGGTTGGTAAAGAACGTTGGGTGCTGCAAAGTTCCCCTCTCCTATGTCCACTACCTACTTCCTCATCTCCCGCGAGCAGCCTCCTAAGGGTTCATCCTGTTATGGCTGCTTGGCTAACTCCCCAACCCATTAAATGAATCCAGAATGACTTTATAAACATAGATCATATGAAAGGGCAAGAATGTTGAAAGTGCAAATAAAATAGGATGTCGACATGTTTTCTTGGACCACCACAAATGGGATGTAAGGAGGTGAGTTCATCATCCATATTACAGTCAAATAATATTTAATACATGTATCATAATTTCTAATTTATTTGTCTTAAAATGAAGACCTAACCAACACGAACATATGAGTATTTTAGTTTTAAGTCTGAGTCTTGAAATTCAAAGCAAAACACAGAGTTATTTTAATTTGCATTATTTTCTTTTGGTGTGTTTACATTATCAGTAGAGCAGCAATTAATTCTTTACTTAATAAGCAAACAACATGAATAAAACAAATGCAGGAGATCATATCCGGTACACACTTGTGACAAACTACATCGTTCTCATGTGAATATATATAGACATGTTATTGCCCTTGGCACATTTCTGGTATTTAACAATAACATTTTTCAATTATACATTCTGGGTTTATATAAGGGCCTACGTTAGATAGGACCTAATTATTTTACTTCAGTTTCTGAAATTGATGAGGTTTAATGCACTTAGTATCATACAACTACATCAGGAAAACCACTACATTTATTCCTTGGGCGACATATTTTGAAAATTTGGCCACGACTCTCTCTCTCTCATCTTGTTTTGAATACAAAAACTTATTCAAATACTGACAATGAACTTATCAAATGTCTTTCCGCTTCAAAAGTGGCCGTGAATAATTCAATGATCCTTGCCTAAATCCTCGTCTTGTCAATATCCTCGACTTGTGGGATTTGTCCTAGGATTAGGTCCTAGGGCCTAAAGAGAAAGAGGTATCTAACACAAACTGGGTGCCAGCCTGATGTCCCACTCACCTTTAAGCACATGAGTCAGGTGTAGACTTCTGTTACCCATATACAGTAAAACCCCGCTATAACGAATTTGTAGGGGATTGCAATCACATTCGTTATAGCCAGGAATTCGTTACAACCAGGAAAGCTGTTTTTAACCCTAGATAGCTAACCAGTAGTCTGTGATATTACCCCAACATAACAGAAAATTGTGGTTTTGGTAGTTCTGCAAAATATTAGGTTTCTAATCTCTGTGTATCTTCGTGTTTATCTCAATGAAACATTTCTGCATGTTTTTCTTACTATTTTAATGCCCGTTTATTTAGTTTTCTTGCAGTTGGAATTTTCCCAGACTACTGGTTTGATGTAATGACTGCCCTTAAGTATTGAAGGGCAGTCAATTCTTGAGGAGTCCAGGTTATTAGGTGTTGGAAACAGAGGAATTCATGCAGGAAGTAGATGGGCAAGTAGACAGGGATTTGGAAGAGACAGCTGATGCAGTGTGGGACAGGTTCGCCAGAAAAATTAGCAAATGTGGGGAAGCCATTTTAGGTGAGGCTAGATTAGAAGGTACACTCCAGGGCTGGCAAACATAGTGGTGGAATAATGCAATAGAGGCAGCCACCAAACAATAGAAGGCTGCGTTCCATAGGTGGATGGAGATAGGGAACCATGATTCTAAAATATGCTACTGGTCATACACCAGAAGTATGAGGTCCTCTATGATAGAGACAAAGGATGGGATGAAGAAAGAATGTAGACTGGCCAAGACCAGGGATAGGGCGATAAAGATTTACCCTGAGCCATAACAGTGAAGGATAGAAAAGGTAGAGTCCTGTTTCATCCTTCTGAGGTAAAGGAGTGGGGAGAGTATTTCTCCAGTCTATCTAATTCCTGCAGAGAGAGAGAGAGAGGATATGGTAATGGTGGGGTGAATAGGGGGTCATGGGGGAGATAGGCAGGTGTGTAGGGCTAGAACCTGCATACCCGACCCTGCCACAGGCAGGATAAGAGTATGGTGGCAATGATGATGATGATGAGAAAATGAACGTTTCTAATATCATCAGCCTGTCAGTGGTGTTCAATTCAATACATGGTGACCATTGAGTAGAAGTCCATCATTCGTTATATCCAACCAAATTACCCAAACTTTTACAACTTTTCATCGTTATTACCAGGAAATTCGTTATATCCAATTCATTATATCCAAACTTTTTACAATACAAACTCCTATCCTTTTGCCAGGACCTTGGAAACCATTCGTAACATCCAAGAATTCGTTACATCCGAGATCGTTATAGCGGGGTTTTACTGTACGTCTATTTAGCCGGCTCCAACTGCTAACTGACCCATTCGGCCATTCTAAGTAATGCTCACAATGTATGGCTTATAACAAGAGGATTCCCCTCTACTGGGTCGTATTGGGTCGTACTTGCTCCAAAACTGGTTATCCTTTTAACTGACGGACCATATTCATAACGATTCCAAGTATCGGTGTACTGCTAACCATTTTCACGTGTTCAATCCACATCTTGTTCCCACATCCATAATTAAACTAAAATTAGAGCTTCTCAAACGAGATAACCGAGGTAAAAATTCGCATAGTTAGGAATTTGGTTTAAAATTAGAGACCGTGTCAAAACAAAATAAATATAATCAAAATCAATATTATACATGATTAGTTGCACACACCAGTTCTCTTCTAATCACTCAAGTTAAGCAACGCAACCCCAGTTAGTTGTTGTTGTTTATTGGTGTTTCAGGGCCCTTCAACTACAAAGGTCACTAGAGTCCTGTCCACAGCATAGTTCTAGTGCAGAGACTGCACAGACACTACACTAATGCGACGATTTTTGGGTATTAGCAGTACCCAGTTTTCTCAAGCGGCCACCCATGTCAGTACTAGCTGGGTTTGCCCTGCTTAACTTCCGTGATCAGGCGAGAACTGGTGTGCCCAACACAATTCGCCGCCCCCCCCAGTTAGTACAGAAGGACAGACATGGGTGGCCGCTTGAGAAAACCGGGTACTGCTAATACCCAAAAATCGTCGCATAGGTGTAGTGTCTGTGCAGTCTCTGCATTAGACCTAGACACTGGACGGGGCTCTAATAACCTTGTAAATGAAGGGTCCTAAAACACAAGCTTAGATCAATCTGCTAATTTTTGTTTTGTAAAACAGATCCTGCAGAAATTTCACAATGAGAAATAATCAATATCAAAGAGATGAGTACGACCTATAAATTTTGATGCTTAGCATATGGTATCTAATAACGGTAAAAGTCGTTTCACCCTAAGGTGAAAATACAAAGGATCTACTAGCATACGTTAAAAACGTCCCAAAAAAAGATGAATTCACGTATATAAAAAAAAACATATAATCTAAATACATAGTCAATTAGTGAGGAAACGCCAGATTGCATATTACCTAATCCATATTAATGAAGGTAAGAAAAACATTTCAATTTTACGTATTACGAGAAAAAAACCGTCGGTTTCTTCTGTATCTAATAACAGGAAAACACAATTTTATTTATTTAGGAGCACAATAATGAATATTGGTATAATATCACAAAGAAAAGTAAAATAGTCTTATAATTTTAGTGCCAAAAACCTTACAATTAAGGTCTAGCCCCTTAGATATATTACTGAAATGGACCAAAGAAGTGTGCTTTTGTGTAGAGCTCTATGCAGACTATGCAAATCGCCACAATGCAGCATATCTAAAAATGAATTGCACTATTAAAGTGTTGACATTAGAAGAAAAATATTAAACCAAAACGTGACCGTGATCAAGGGGCACCATTCTGAATTCCTTATATGCAAATAGATACCTAGTGTTATGCATAGAGGGTCACAATTCAGGGCAGCGCGAGCACAACAGGTAAGCGATTAATAAGAAACCGGGACACCAAGACACCCAACCCATTTTTACATGATGTGTATGTGGTTCTCCATAGGGTACAATTTCAACTCCAAAGCAACTCCTAACCCTTTTCCCGCCTATGGCAGGGTCGGGTACCCATTTGTCCCTCTGAATGGACACAGGGTGATATATTGGACATAGTTTTTTCTGCAGCCGGTTGCCGGCCAAAGCTGCACCCCTACGCTTATTTATCGTCGGTCTAGTGTTCGTTGGGGAATGCTACCGACGCCAGGGGGCGAGCTCCTACACCTGGAAATTTTGCCTCATCTACCCGTTGCGTAGTAGAGAGGGTTCTTTTACGTGCAAGCGCCATCGTACACCCACACGGGACCTCGGTTTTACTTCTCATCCGAAAGAAGGCACACTCGCGGCTTCTCTCTCGCCCGAAAGAAGCCGACCCACCACGGTCCAGTATCGAACCTAGAACTACTGGCGTAGTTGCCGAGTGAGCTAACCACTACGCCACCGCGGCGGGTCCATAGGGTACAATTGCCTTATATATATTTTTCTTAATTTCCACAACATTTCCCTGCCGTCACTGGACTAATCTGGACTGACCAAGCTGGACCAAAGTTGTCGATTTAACTATGACGGTAGAGAGAAGCATTGGTTCATGATTGCGTCAAAATTTATGCTAAAAGACTAGGCCACATAAGTATCATTTTTAATTAAGAAAACAAAAGTAGGTCCTTACTACTTCAGGGTCCTATCAGCTGTCGGGTTATCGCTACAGGAACTAGATTCCAACAGTCGAGGAACCAATATCCATTTAGAGCATACAATGTCTCATAAGTAGTAAGAGCAATGAAAAAGGAATAACAAAACGATGTTGGGATGAATTCACAGTGGTTTGTCCTTGATTCAATTAAACGTGATTACACACAATTTAAAATTGCAATGCAGCCGTTGTATAACCCATTATAAAATTACAGTTAGTGCGTCTGCCATATAGATGTGCAGTTCTCGAGGCTATTGTAATGAAACGAAAAGAGGAGATGGTTTCAAATTTCGTTTTGAGCATCTCCTTCACCATAGCACTATTTCATGTGGCCCAAAGGTCCAATCAATGTAATCCAAACAGTCATGCCCAAGTCGAAAAATTAAGAAATAGCGTCAGTCCTAGATTAGTTTAATTGGTAACATTTCCAACATGAATTTAGGGCTTTACATATCTGTGTACTCGATGAAGAAGGATGGGGTGTGGAATGTCGAAAAGAAGCACCATAGGTTGCAGTATAATAGATGTACTTCAAAATTCACGCCATCAATTTAAAAATATATTTCACGGACGGTAAACTTACCACCTCCGAAAAAAAAAGTTCAATGTCACAAATGAATACATCTGATAATCTCCTTGCAGTTTGTATATTGAATGAAAATGAGCAGACTGCAACGTCATAGATATCGACGACTATGACCTCAAATTCAACACAATTAAATCAGCTTGAAATCTACCAATTCAATCAGATTGCAATGCAGTTAAACAACCCTTGACAGATTGGCAGGTGTGAAACCTCATATCCGCCACCAATCACTCTCTCTCTCTCTCGCCTTTCTTTTTCTTTATAACTCAAAAGTTGTTGCATGCGTTTCTATTTACCCTTTCACTTTGAAAATCAAGTTCAAGCTGTGGCAAGCACAACAGGCGAAGGGAGAAATTAACGAAGACACTGAAAAAAAAGAGAGGAGAATGGCCGCAAGTTTTATTTCCAGGTGTATATTTAGCTTTTTTTTTCTAAACCATTCATATAAATTGTCTATAGTATGTGGTGTAACAGCCTGTTAGTATAAAATTTAAGTGCACTCACGTACACTTCAGTTCGTACCACATGTGCCTTAATTTTGTTATAAAATGCAAATGTTCCTAACAGATTGCCAGGCCACGTGTTATTAAAAAAAAAGGATGACTTTTCCTCAACGTCAGATGTCCGAAACAGAGGCGAATGTAATGATCGACTTAACTGTCTCAAAACATTTTATGGTCTGAATTTGGTAGAATGCAAAATAAAACTGAGCAAGACGTCCAGGGAACGTATGTAGCCAACGATTTAATATTTCCAATATCTTGAGAAAGACTCTGGAATAAACCGAAGTGGAGAGGGAGTGGGTCATAAGAGTCAAATTAACTCCGTCATCTCAGTAAGCAGGCTTGTTTTTTTGCACCTGGCCGACGTTAGTAGTCTTTTTAGGGTGGGAAGGCAAATCTTAAGGGAAAATAAAACTGCAGTACTGCATGGCATGCACGATGTCATTCACTCCAAAATGGACCTCTTAATTTACCAGGTGTAGAACAGAAACTATTTAAGTTGGGACACCGTTCTCAGGATTTAGTAGCTGGCTTTAACTCAGTAATGTGCTGACAAACGAATACCTGATATATTTTTTATAGTCAAGTGGCCTCTTGCTGTTAAATTTCATTTGGAATCTGATAAACTTTCTTCCCAGTTAGTCGTCCCAAATGAGCAGGGATCATTGACAGAAGTCGCAGGAGTTCCCACAGTAACAAATTTATCGAGTTTACGCAGGAAAAAGCGGTCAACGGGCTGAATTCTGGGTTAGGACCCCCGTTGGGCCTCGACAATTCGGCGTTCTCGTTTTCAGACCATTAATTGATCAACACAGCACAGCTATTTAACAAGAAAAAATAGTTCGATGTGCAAGTACATAATGCATCCAAAAAAACTTTGGGGCAGAAATTAGAAGAACCGAAGTCAACGAGATAAATCAGTCTCAGAAAGAAATTAACCAATTCGCTTTCAAGTCACCGTCAAATGAGCACCTGTCCCTCATACTAGGCACCTTACTCTCAAGTCCAAGAGAGTGAAGGTTTAAGAAAAAAAAAACCTGTGTTTAATCGATTTTCAAATGGGACCATCACCATCTCAAGTCATCTCAATACTATTAGTAGCAATAGCAACCAACTACCCAACTGCACTGCAGAAAAATTCCCAAATGGGACTTTTGAGTGCTAACGTTAAACATAGGCAATTCGCTAAGGACGGGCGATAGCTAATGAGGGAGCAGAGCAGGATTATATATTTTGTCAATTCAATATTCTTCCTCAATGTTTTGTCGATAACACCATAAGTAAGAACGATCACTTCTGAGCTTCTGTAGATGCCTGTGTGCGTGTTTTAGTGCAGCAACTGCTTTTGTAACCTCAAGACTGCAACGACAAGCTTCTCTGGAAGGCAGGCAGTAGCATCGCCAGCAGGCAACCACTTCGCTATGTCTGCCGCTCGTCTGGTTTCGCCCACACCACATGAGCTCCCAGACAGGACCAGCCATTACCCTCTAGCCTCTTCATCGAGTTACTCTTAAATCTCCTCCACATTCTTAAGCTTCGTTCGGCCTTGCAATATCATTTTTCAATACATTCTGAGAGGAGGGGTGCTATCAGTAGAAACTGTAGTAACGATTTTCAACCTCTTACTTTGCTACTCCACCTCTGCTTGCGGACAATTTTATAAGCTACACATTAAGTATAAATTCAATCCTGCAGATTAAGGTATATTTATAAATCAGCTGCTCCTCTGAATGTACACATATTCTTCACGGTTGCATTTCAACCCAACATTGACCAAAGTCCGAGTCTGCGTCCTCCTACCATCCCGAATCAGAATTCGTGACACACGTCTCACAATATTCCATTTGTATATTAAAAAAATCAGCTCTTGAGAGTAGTCTTAATGCAGTGGTTAGAGAAAGGGTGGAGAGGGACCTAGTAATAAGCAAGAGATACCTCCATATGTCCGTCCCCCTGTCTCCTGCCTTCTCTCGCCCCGCCTATAACCCCCATCATCCTTATTCATGCCTTTGTCTTTTTTTTTTTCAAAAACCATCGACCTCAAATGAATTATGGCCACCATGGAACGATGAAATGACTAAGGATAAAATGAAAGCAGAATCATTTCGATCAAAAAAAAAAACCGGCAAAGAACAGTTGGTGGTTATACTGATCCGATTTGCAGTCGCATGGCCTGTCGCAAAATGCACAGGGCGCTGTCATCAGTAGCAGTACTTCTAGTTAAACACTTGTTGTTTTGACAGATGACCCCAACTGTTTTGGTCATTTGAACTAGACAATGCCACTCTAAATACATTTCTATTACCGCTGCAACAGCCTATATCAAGTTGCCACTGACTTATCGCTGACCAGACCACATGCTGTTTCACTTCTCTGCAAAGACTAGCGTCATTTCTAACAAGTTAAACCGGTTGAGCTAGGGGGCAATAAAACCTAAAACGACTATCCCAAATCGTCTACATGATGTTGAATGACCAGTAAAGCGCTTCGTAAAAAAAATTGCTTTTAATTTTCAGCAGTTGCTTTTCTTCCCTTCTTACACGGTACAAGAGAGTATACAAGGGCTAGTGAGACAGACTTGAAATGTAGCCGTAATATGCGTAAGGCCCTTTCGAAATGGTGAAGGGGGTATTTAGTCACACCAGTTCAATAAGAAAAGTTTTTTTGACTATTAAAAAGTAGTGGTGGCGTTAGCTTACAAGAGTATTTGCACCACCATAACCCTTTACAAATCGGAATCGTCCACTTTTCAAATTGTTAAGGGAAGATGAGGAAATAAATGGAGCAATAAAATTGACCAGAGGGGGACAAAAGAATAAACGATAGCTAGACAAGAAACGGGACAAAGATTCTATCAGTGTTGATTGTCCACCTGTGTTTACGCGGCTACATCACCCATTCAGTGGTAGTCAGATTTCAATCAGGTCAAACCAATAAACAGGGACATCACTCTGATCCAATTTGAGTCTCTCCGGATTTCTCGGGAGCGGCGAATTGCGTTGGACACACCAGTTCTCGTCTGATCACTGAAGTTAAGCAGCGCAACCCCAGCTAGTACTGACATGGGTGGCTGCTTCAGAAAACTGGGTACTGCTAATACCCAAAAAAAATCGTCGCATTAGTGTAGTGTCTGTGCAGTCTCTGCATAAGAACTATGCTGTGGACGGGGCTCTAATGACCTTGCAGTTGAAGGGCCCTAAAACACCAACAAACAAACAAACAACAAGTCCAGATTTCTCACCCTTTCTAAAATTGCCTACAAGAAATAAGTAACGGAGACCAAATCATGGTGTGTTGCAAGTAGCCACTGAAGTCACCATGCAGTCTAGCCTGCAACAGGATGGATGGATGGATGGCCAACAGCTGTCTTGCTACTGTATTTCTGCAGGACAGTTGACAACCAGAACGACCACAAAGTAAATGGGTGACGCGTGACACGATCAAACCCCCAGATGTGTCCATATATGCGCCACATAACAAGGGGTGGATGGAAGTTCTGATCATGCCGATTTTTAAGTTATCCTCGACTGCAATTAATGATAAGTTGTCAGATACAGCAGATGCCTTGAAATTAATTGAATATCCTTTAAGCCTAAGTCATTGACACACTGATGGTACTACTTTTTTGATTCCTAACAATGTGTGCCATAAAATTATTATTTATCATCTACTATACATAGCCTGGATTATTTCCGATGGCCCTTATGAAATACACAAGGATGAGAACGGGGATTCGCACTAATACTTAGTTTAATGACCCAGGACCTGAAAGACCTTAGAAGGAGGTAAGTTCAACCATTATAGGTAAACTCTTTAGATGACTACTGCACCAATAAAGATAGGCATTTTGGGGTGGTTGACCAGTCTGCCTCTTGACGAATAATTGGCCACACACACAGAGATAGAGAGAGAGACTACAGTTGGGCCATCGCCCAGTCAAGGCTCCCGCTGAGTGTGTTAGGAGACGAAAACCAACAGGGCGAAGTATGCTACCATAGAAGGAGGAAAAGGGTGGACGTTTGATTCTGTTTTGGGGCAATTATTTTAATTTACTGCAGGCATGAAGTAATATAGTTTTAGTTCAAATCCTACATTTTATTTTAGAGTGATGTACTCTCCAAATTTTTTTCCGGTTTCAAAACACTTCAACAGCAATGTTTTTAAACAATATGTCTCGCAATTTACTATTGTCCCTTCCTCTAAAAAAAAGTCCAAACAACAAATACATACACAGGCAAACAAAAAACTGCCAAATAACGATGGGGAAAAAATATCCCTGTATGATAGCATTGCGCTCCTTTCCTTATACAATGATTTTCCTCTTTAAAAAAATACAACTCTACAACAAGGCTAGGGTGGTTTCTAAGGGTTTTGGATGAAGGTGACATTGGTTAAGATAGGAGGTGAGGGAAGTGGATGGGAAAGAAAAGAAGTATTCGCCATACATCTGCCTCTTGTAGTCCGTACCAACCCAACCAAGTTCATGACATTACTTTCTCATCTGCCGTGAGCATTTAGGCTCTCTACCCTTTTTTATTTTCAAATATAATTAGTTACCACCCATCCAAAACCGTTACTCCCCCCTCACTTCGTGTCACAACCCACTCCTCTCACCCTATGGTTACACGTGCCCATTCAACGACAAGCAACAGTGCCGTCATTCAAACCTGTATCTAAAAATGTCAAAACTTTTAGGACACTGCCAGTAACAGGACTAAGCAGCTGGTGGGCCTGGTTATCATACTAAAAAAAACATAGAGAGAGGGTGAGAGGAGGGGAGAGGGTGGGTCACTGATACAGAAAGCTTACACATCCACAACAATCTGCTGTTTAACTTTTTGCTCTAAGGGTATCATGTATACAATATAATAGAGGTAGGAGGAGGAGAAGGAAACACAAATTAAAAGGCCCTATATTCACCCTAACCATTTTTTTATAATACATTGCGGGCGGATAAAACGAAAAAAAAAAGTGGTGCCTGCCTTCAAACTAAATACTTCTACCATGCAGTTTGCGTTCAAGTTTCAATCATACTATGGACCGCAAGTAATACAGGTGGCAAGTGCCTAAAAAAAAGGGTCCCATTTGTGGCAAAGGACATGCAAGGTGTCAGGTCATTAAACACTATCTGTTTTGTCCACTTCTCAAGTTAGTCATTGTCAACACGACTTTTATGACCATTCGTGCCCGCCTCATAACATGGGTATCAATTTGTCTAAAAAAAAAATATCGTTTTTACCGCTAATGAACTCAACCACCGAATTTTTTCGCCTTACGCCTTACCTTTTTTTTTAAAACTGTCCAGTCTTGTTTTTTTCAGATTCCCTCTCATTCTCTCCCTTACATTCTTCCCCTTAGAAAAACTAACAGCATGCCTTCACACCCTTTTCCAATTTCTGCCCCTAAATTTTTACAACCTGTCCATCAAAAAAAAGAGGTCTAAACGGTTAAAAGGACCACCATTTAAGTAAGGAACACATACGGTATTGTCAAAAGTCAAATGACCACAGGGTAAAACCCAGCCAATTTACCGTGAAATGCTTATAAATGGTATTAGTAGGGTTTTTGCCTCTCGGCCAGAAAAAAAAATCACACCTCAACAATAAAAGGCGACCAACATACTAACTGACCAGTAGAGAGCATATCTCTTTTTTTCCCCTTTCCCTCACGGTCACTTGAATTGTGATAGACGAGGAAGAGGAGGAGGAGGTAGAGAATGACCACAATGGGACCTAAAGTGACCCTCAGCGCTTGACCAGCGATAGGGGTGTGCGCGTGTGCATATATATAAAGTGTGCTGGTCAGTATCCAAACAAACCTAACAATGGAATTTATGATGACCACAAAGGTTATCCCACTAGTGGACAGTAGATATCAACCAGAAGTGATAATTACTATTTCGTGGCCAATTTAACACAAATCTCTTCACATGTCCTCCCACCTTTTATGGATAAGGAGATGGAGGAGGAGTTAAGGATAAGAGAGGGTTGTAAAGACTGGCCTTAACAATTGAAGTTCAGTAGTTAACTTGTCAAACACTGCTTTTAACTTATTAAACATGATAGGGTCGTAAGAAAAACATCATTCACAACAGTGCTTGAGTGGACATTCGCATGGTGTGGTCAAAGTGAGCCACACGCTCAACGACTGAAGGGTGAAAAATGAAAGACGACCGACCAACTTCAACTTGTGAATAGCGTCCCATCACAATATGACATACACCCGTTTAAATAAAATTTACGCTCGCACAATAATCTTCCTTAACAAACCCATTTTCCGCCCATGGCAGGGTCGGGTACCCATAAGTTGGGGATGACCAAGTAGAAACAGAAGATGAGAATATTGGAGATAGATCCTAGTTGAACTGTTGGAATGGTTACAAGGGTTCCCACAGTCCTTTGGGAGCGGCGAATTGTGTTGGACACACCAGTTCTCGTTAAGCAATACAACCCCAGCTAGTACTGACATGGGTGGCCGCTTGGGAAAGCTGGGTACTGCTAATACCTAAAGATCGTCGTATTTGTGTAGTGTCTGTGCAGTCTCTGCATAAAAACTACATTGTGGACGGGGCTCAAATGACCTTGTAGTTGAAAGGTCCTTAAACGCCAACAAACGAAACACAACCCTTTTATTAGCCCATTATAATTCGAGGAATGCATTGGGCCTTATATTCTACCCTAGAACCCGCCCAAAATTTACTCTTATAATTAATAATGTGCAATAACATTAAAATGCCAGCCAGGAATTCAATATAACGAATTCATAGTTTCTTTAAAATGATGGACGAAGTAAGGGCGTTGGTCAAGCAGCCCATTGGCTCACAGGCGCTACTAGATTGGTCATCGTATTTTATATATTACGCCTTAAGATGATTTTCTGACCCTTTTATCTCCTCCATTTAGTTTTGTTTCTTCAAGTCGGCCTACCAAGAGCAACAAATCAAGAGTTGCCTTCACTACAACTAGTTATGGTGCCCTTGACTGGTTCCTTTTTCACTTAAATCTCACTTTTTACACATTAACTTTATTGTACTCAACGTTTGATTCAACAAGTCAAATTGTTGAGATTATATGAAATTTATCTCACTGGTACCTCAATAAACTTACTGCCCGGTCCTATGTTGACTACAAAGCGCTGTTTGTTAAAACGCATTCCTATTATCAAACCGACTGACCTAAACTCCAAGAATTTAATAGCATTTCGGCATTAAGCCATAATTAAGTTTAAACTGGCTCCAGACCAATATCCATCGTTTGGAAGTCACCATTACAGTAAACTATTTCACCACGATTACTACGATTTCAAGGACTTTAAATATTGGTGAAACAAACAAACCATTCATGATTATGCCGACGGATCGCATCCTTCTGACTCCATTACAGAAATCCAAACAACACACTTATTCCTAGTATAAGGTCAAGTTCATGTGATAAAATAGCGGAAGCAGTCAAGTGTTGGTTTCAAACCTCTACATAACTCTCGATCAACTAAACAATGAATATTACAAGTTCAAACTGTAATTCTCTTTAAGTAGTTAGACAACAAACAATTCTTCTAAGGCACAATTTTACCACTTGGGACCTTCTGACACTGATCTTGTCTCACAAACAGCTACTAACTTGTTCCCCGTTTATGCGAGGGACGGACGCACATGAATTTCAGATTTTACATTGGCCACACTCAGCCCCCTGAACACTAGGTGAACACCGATCGTCTTAGACCAGTTAATTCCTAACGTGGGGCAATTTCAAGTTTAAGGAGGGGCCCTTGAAGTACGAACTTTTTCATATCTTCATTTTTCTTTACAAGTTCCTAGTGATTCCTTCCTCAGTAGGCCCTACATATATACTGTGATACTGTGTCCTGAACAAGTTATCATTTTACCTTCATCCCGTGAACAAGAGTTCACTTTTTGAATAATAAGAACTATCCATATGTCACCATGGAGTATTAGAATTTTAGAGAAGCTTAGGTGGGGCATGGTAAAAAAAAATAAAGGTTAGGAAACAGCCTTTGTTTGTTGGTGTTTTAGAGCCCTGTCTACTGCGTAGCTCTAATGCAGAGACTGCACAGACACTACACTAATGAGACGACGTTTAGGTATTAGCAGTACCCAGTCTTCCTAAGCGGCCACCAATGTCCGTACTAGCTGGGGTTGCGTTGCTTAACTTCAGTGATCAGACGAGAACTAGTGTGCCCAACTGAATTTGCCGCTCATTTGTTGTTTGTTGGTGTTTAAGGTCCCGTCAACTACGAGGTCATTAGAGACCCGTCCACTGCGCAGACCGCACCGACACTACACCAATGCGACGATTATTGGGTATTAGCAGTACCCAGCTTTCCCGAGCGACCACCCATGTCAGTACTAACTGGGCTTGCGTTGCTTAACTTCAATGATCAGACGAGAACTGGTGTGTCCAACGCAACTCGCCGCTCAACACGTCCTTAGACAAACATAAGAAGAAACAGACGGACTCAACCCTTTTCCTTCACCTTTTTACGACGGACAAGAATTTAATGACACTCAGTTGCTTCCGTATTAAATTACCAAAAGATAAGGTGGAAGGAGAGGTATCGGTTTCGTCTTAATTCATTCAATCACTTTATGAGGAGTAATCCATAAATAACGTTTGTTTCAGCACTCGACCGTGAACATTATTAAATGTAGTATACAACTTTATAATACAGTTATCAAACCGCCCGCAACCTTATCAGCAACTCAATCAAGTGCTATGCTCCACTTCACCCGGTAAGTAAATTATAGTTAGCACGATCAGTGGTGCTTTAAAGGGTGGGACACCTCCACCACCAATGTGATGTATTAGTGAAAAAAGTTACACATTTGAAAAAAAAACTGAAAAGCCCAACTTATTAAGGAGAGCTAAATTTGTATCAACAGGGCATTAAGCCATTTAGCAAAACCACTTACGCAGTAGTTGAACATCAGTATCGTCAATGTTCGAACCTTCTTTCCGGTGAAAGAGAGGTCCTAGGTGCCCCCTTCGTCGGATGGGAAATAAAGCCGTGGCCCCGTGTGGTGTGTAGGATGTCACCTGCGCGTAAAAGAACCTTTTCTACATGGAGAAATATATAGGCATACGTCTGCAAAACCACCAGGTGTCAGCTCGCCACCCTCCCTTCCTTCGACATCGGTAAATGACCTCACAAACCGACCAATTTTAATATAGCAATATGTGTGGGGATCAAGTGGAGGATGTCAGGCATGTGATACTGGCATGTCCAGCGCTGGATCACTGCAGGAGGGGTTGGGGAACCCCCACATTGGAAGAGGTTCTGAGGGTGGTAGATTGTGGGGTGGAATAGCTGGAATGGGTGCGAAAGGCAAAGGTGTTGCTAGGGTGCTGGTGGAGATTAGGCATATGGGTCTAGCATGCAAAATCTCACTAGCAAGGTATCCGTCGCAGAGGATTACATAGGCCCCCTATTCATATAAACAATACCAATCCGATGTCCTCTCCCCTCATTGAGCTCCTATCCCCCCCTTAAAAGTAACAAAACTCGCAGTAAGGTACAGTGCATGGAAACTAGTCCAACTGCTCATTGCTACAACTTCTGCATTTTGAACTACACTGCTGAAACCCTCGTGAGCGTCCCAAGGTTGAGCATCCAGGTCCCACTGTCTGTCAAAGTTTCAGTTGCATAAGACTCAAGATAAAATTCCACAATGGTTATAATAAGACAAAAGAAGAAGGGTTGTTGTTTTTATTTGTTGGTGTTTTCGGGCCCTTCAACTACAAGGTCATTAGAGCCCCGTCCCCTGTGTAGTTCTGATGCAGAGACTGCAAAGACACTACACTAATGCGACGATTGTTGGATACTATCGGTACCCAGTTTTCCCAAGCGGCCACCCATGTCAGTACTAGCTGGGGTTGCGTTGCTTAACTTCAGTGATCAGACGAGAACTGGTGTGTCCAAC